>RSEF01000010.1:2871903-2888167 GCA_003993805.1 Himantopus leucocephalus | reverse complement strand
CCATGCCCGGACTCTCTCAGCCACGCTCTCTGCCTAAGGAGCTTGGGGGAGCGCTGCTCCCCAAACGAAGCTCTCTCCTTGCCAGATCCAGCCCCCCCCCCAGCTCCCGGGGCATGGGCTGCCCACGCCAGCACCGGGGGATGATGCCGGCACATGCCGCCTAATTTGCCGGCGCTCAGGTAAGCGAGGCTGAAACAAGAGGAGAAATAATGTTGGCAATTAGCCTTGACATTTCCGGGGCCAAAACCGAGGGGGAGGCGGAGGAGTGGGAAACAAATCAGAGAAACTAAATCTCAAGCACCAGGCAAATCCAATTAAGCATCCCAAATTTCATTCTTTTTAAAAAAAAAAAAATAAAAATCCGTCGTTGATTTTACTGGAGAAGACGATGCTTCTGCAGATCTGCGGATGGGAGTCAGCCCTCCCAGCGCCCGGGGAATTGCTTTGTCCCCTCGAATCCCCCCGCCATGGGGTCACCCCGGCCGGGAGAGGTGCGGAGGGGACGCGGAGCCCGTGGGGCAGCGCAGGAGGAGCCGGCCGTGTTGGCACACGTGCCTTTGTGTTTCACTAACAGGGGAGGAGATAATAGCCGTGCTGCAATCCTGCAAACTTTCATTACCGCGCCGGCGTCGCCGGTGATGCTCTGTTCGCAGCTCAGATGTTAATTGTGAGATTCCTCCGCATTTATTAACGGAGCAGCGCACGGAGCTCCCCAGCTTTTTGGCTGGGGGATGGTTTCGTCGTCATTTCCTATATGTTAGCTTTAAATCCCCAATAATCCCACACGACTGGAGCCCATTCCAAGTGAGCAGCGAAATCCAATTTAGGATCCTATTCTCTCCGGCTGTGTAACCAGAGCCTACTTCATGCGGGCACAAAAAAAATCCAATTCAGCTTCTTTGCCTCTCAACAGCTGCCCCCGTGAGACTTGCCCAGATGGAAAAAAAAAAAAAANNNAAAAAAAAAAAAAGAAAAAAACAACAAAAACCAACCAAAACCACAAAAGCCAGATTCGGAGGTGAGCCGAGCCGGCTGCAGGGATGCAGGCAGCGCTGCTCCCTGCATCCCTGCCCCGTTCCCGCTGCTGGCTCCCTGCTCCCGGAGCTCTTGCAGGGTGTTTTCAGCAGGCAGCTCCTCTCTCGCGCCATGACCCACGCGGCGCGCATCCCCGCGCCCGGCTCTGCAGGCTGCTCCGTACCCGACGCCATCACAGCCCAGGCAAGGATGCGCCACCATGACACGCGTCGGCCCTTCGGAGCTTTCTAATAGCCGCTAGCGACATGTAATTAGCTTGCACAGCGCTTGGGCCAGTGGCTGGGCCATCTCCCAGGGGAGCTGCTGTCATCGGGAGCCAGGACAGCCCTTGGCGCCGGAGGGTGGGGGGGCTCCTAACACCACAGACACCCCAGTCCACCCTGTCCTGGGCAGGATCGCCAGGGAAGCCTTTCACCAGGGCTCTGCTGTAATTTCGCAGAGCTGACTGCAGATCAGCATCCAGCCCTTCAGCTTTTTCTGGCCATTTTAAACCAGTTTTAAACTGGAAGAGGGTAGATTTAGATTAGCTATTAGGAAGAAATTCTTTCCTCTGAGGGTGGTGAGCCCCTGGCACAGGCTGCCCAGAGAAGTTGAGGATGCCCCATCCCTGGAGGTGTTCGAGGCCAGGCTGGACGGGGCTTGGAGCAACCTGGGCTGGTGGGAGGTGTCCCTGCCCAGGGCAGGGGGGTTGGACAAGATGATCTTTAAGTTCTCTTCCAACCCAAACCATTCTACGATTCATTATCTCCCTTTCACACCAGTTCACTGTTGCGTTGGGTAGTGCGGGTCCAGCATGCCCTCAAAGCCCTCTGGTGGCCTGGCAGCCCCCAAACCTCTCCCAGGACAGTACATGACTTTCAAATTGTATATTGCTAGCTGCAATATACTCTGTACTTTGCCTGCAAGGTCTACAAATAAGGAGTCCTGGTTGGCTCTGAGCAGAACCTACACCATGCTCCAGGTGGTGGCCCCAAACCCTGCCCCACACCTTGGGGTACAGCTGCAGCATCCCCTTGCCCCGAGGCTTTGTGGAAACCATCGTCCAAAGGATCCCAGTTTCCAGCCATCCCATACCATCAACCATCTCCCCAGATAACTTCCCAGGTAACACTTCCCCCCTTAATGCCTATTCCCAAGGCGGTTTAGTTCTCCCGGTGGTTCTCTCCCATTCTTATTTAATTCCCATTAATCCCTATTAACCACACGGCATTCAGAAGTCACTCCAGCACAGACTATTTAGAGAAGATTCCCCTGATTTAGCTACTTACCCTGTGCGGGCACCAGCCCTCCTGCCAGAGGATGCTGCCGCAGGAGTCCTGCTCTCTGTGTTCCAGGGCTGGAGCCACACTGGAAAAATCAGGGGCAGAAGGTCCGTAACAGCACCTAAAAAACCAGAACTTGGGCAAGACACACTGAGCTTTCAACACAGAATCACAGAGCAGTCGGGGTTGGAAGGGACCTCTGGAGATCTTCTAGTCCAGCCCCCCTGCCAAAGCAGGGTCACCCACAGCAGGTTGCACAGGATTGTGTCCAGGTGGGTTTTGACTATCTCCAGAGAAGGAGACTCCACAACCTCTCTGGGCAGCCTGTTCCCGTGTCCTACCACCTTCAACATAATGAAGATTTTCCTCACACTGAGATGGAATTTCCCATGCTCCAGCTTGTGCCGGTTGCCCCTTGTCCTGTTGCTGGGCACCACTGACGGAATCCACTGGGTGCTGCTGGTGCAGGTCCTCCTGGCAGACCTTGCTCCTGGGTGTCTATAGCTTCATACCTGGTTTTGGCTGTGGGGAGGAAGGTGGGGACTGAAGCGGAGTCCTTCTTTTGGGGGGTCACCAGGGTCCAAGGTGCTTCATTCTCAGTGGTGTCCACTACAGGAACATGGTTGTGAAACCACCTATCTATCTCCATCTTCAGCTCCTCTGATACCACGCAGCCTTTTAACTGTTTCCTGCAACTCGTCCACCTGACACAACAGATCATCAACCTCTGCACACTGTGTGCAAGTACTTACTCTTCCACCAAGAGAAGGAGGAGGGTCTGGGCACTCACTGCAACCTACAGCCTGTACTGAAGTCTCCTTCCTTACCAATTCCGTCTGGGTGGATGCATCAGACATCTGAGGGGCTTTCTCCGTAGGAGCACTGGTGTTAGCTCTGAGGTGAGCGCCCATCATTTTGGCAGAGACCTAGAGCACTTCCCCGGGCTGTGGACCTGCAAGCAGGTTGCAGGGCCTCCCCGAGCACCTTCCCACACAAACCGTTTAGAATTCCCAGTCCCCTGAATCCCCACCTTGGGCTTCTGGACTGGCTTTCAGCCACTTTCTTGCTTGAGCTGGTAGGAAAGGATTTTTCCCCCCAAAAGGACTGTTGTCCTCACGGGGTCATGCTGCAAGGACACAGAGGGCTGCGAGAAGAGGGTGGGAGCCAAAGCCCTCACACCAGAAAGCACCGAGTAGATTCAGTCATTGGGACTTGCTTCATTTAGATGTTGTACCGCAAACTCGCGTTTCCCAGGCGAAAAGTCTTTCGAACCAACTCTCCCTCATTTTGTCCGCTTACAAATCACGGAAATGGGACGTTCCTGAGCATTTCTGAACACCCGCTTTCAAACTGGGGAGATTTATCAAGTCTGACCTTCCCCACAAGCACTTTCCGTTTGACAAAGGAGCAGTTTCCAACAAAAAAAGAAAAAACAAACCCAACCAAAAAAAAAAAAACAAACCCAAGGCTACTCTGAAAATCCATCCTCATCCTCACAGCCCACACTCTCCTCCTTTCAACATCGCTGCCGGACAGCTCATCCTTTCCTCCTCCTGCCTTACTCTTCCTCCTCCAACTTGTGTTCTTCCTCTGTGGTTATTCCCCCCAGGGTCTGGGCTGGATGGGGACCATCCACACCCAGCAGAAGTCCCGATTTCTTGGTCCTCTCTCCGCACCCATCCTGGCAGCCTTGGCTTCGGCAGGAAAGTCTTCTGGGATGCGCCTGGCCCTTTTAGCAAGCTAGAAAATAAAAATAATGATTATCTGTGCAAGAACTAAATTTGATGTGTCTCCTTAACAGCACGTGGAATGAGCAAAATCAGTAAGGACAGGGAATTTTCGTCTGTTTAAAGATACAGCGTGGGGAAGGGGAACCATCATTGTGTGTCCCAACAGGGCTGTGAGCTGGTACAGCTCNCGTGTATCCCAACAGGGCTGTGAGCTGGTACAGCTCCAGAATTGGGGCTGGGGGGTGAGAAGAGATGGGGACCGGGGACCGTGGGTGCTGGAGAGAGCGAGTAGGAGCAGAGAGGGATGAGGAACATCAGCTGGAGAAGACTGAGGAGGTGGTGGAGGGGCTGAAGTCAGCCCATGTCTCAAGGATGGGGCTCTTCTCTCCTTATCCGGAACACCTTTCCCTCCATTTCCTTCTCCAACCAATCTTTTTCCTGGCTTTGATCTTTTCAAGAAATATCGTCCGTTTTCTATCATCTCTATTTCCCTCTCCCCATCCCCGGTCAGACCTAAGATGCCCACGCGTACGCCCAAGCGCCCTCGGCAAGGGGTTTCACCAAGGAGCAGCAGCAACGCATTGAGTGAAAACATAACAGAAACTGCTTTGTGGGGTTTTTTTTTGGGAGGGGGGGAAACAGCTCTATTTGTGCCATGTCAGCGGCTGACAGTTTTCCCAGGGCTCGGCAGCACTGCCGGAGCTGCCGGTGGGAGGCAGGATCCCAGCAGGAGGCGAGCCTGACCTCGGGCTGCCAAGCTGCCACTCTCCCTGACATTTTTTATATTATTCTTATTATCCCCAGCTCTGCAACGCACCCGCCACCCGCTGCCTGCTGAACTGCGCATTACACCCTTCCCGTCGGGGGTCTGGGTTTACTATGGCTACATCCCTCACAGCTGCTTGGGTTTTCCCCCCGCCTCGGCCCAGCAGGGAGGTGGGAGGTAAGAGGGAACCGGGGCACAAGAGGCACCTTCCTAAATTGGTGCCATGATTGCAGCGTCTACCCATGCCCGGAGAGCAGCTCTTCCACATCTCATGAGCATCACCTGCGTCGACACCACTGGTTTCGGGGAGGCTCCGTGCAGACTTGCTGGGTGCTCCAGTCCCACCAGCATCACCCCACTCACAGCACATCCTCGGTTCCCCCAGTATTTGAAGCTTGAAGAGGCTCTAGATGACTCGGGAGTGTTTTTCATGGCTAAATAGACCCTTTTACGTCCGTGTCACTGGCTCAGCTCCAGCCCTGGGTCAATAGAGACAGAAAGTCATTGGCGACTGATGAACGCCTGCCAGGGAATAAGGTATTGCTCTCAGTCTAGTTATGAGGAGACTGATGTCCACATCACAGCCGCTCCTGTCACAACCACTGCTAACCAGCAGCCTCCACCAAGGGGAGAAGTTTTCCTTGCCATGAAGAAAAATCCAAGTGTCCACAGGTGCGAGTATTTCTGGGAGCCTCTTCTCCACTGCCTTGTGCCTTCAACAGGGCAAAGCCGGAAGCTGGTTTCCTTCGAGTCAGTTCTGGAGTCCCACCAGCACAACATGACCAGGGTCCTCCACGTCACTAGTTTCTGCTGGGAATCAGCCCCAGCTGAGGGAAAGGGTGTTCAGAGAAAGTTTGGGGAGAAACAGATCATCTCCAGGACTATCTCCCCTGGCTCTTCCCACAGATGCTATATTCATGGAAAAATGTCAAACCCCACTGAAACATGGTCTTGATACAAGATCAGAAATATTCAGGCTTCAAGGTTTGCAGTGACATTTCCATCTCTCACATTTAGACGTTTAAGAAGCCCAATGGTGAGCATGTGCTGGGCTTCACAGTTGGTAGTCATTCTTTGTTTCTGCCGTCTACAAACCAGTGCACATCTTTGTGGAAGCTCCAACATACCACCCTCCTGAAGGAAAAGCTGGTGGTCTGAGCAGAAACCAGCCTGCGACCATCTCCCTCTTGTGTTTGCTGAGAGAATACGCCAAAGAGCTCCCCAGATGCTACTGAAGAGGCAGTTGCTGCCCCAAAAGCCCCACCTTTGACCCTGGGTGTACGGGGCCTCCTTACTGCAGGACCTGGGTCCCTCTAGCACTGGTCCACATGTCCCATGTGTCCTCTGTGGGCACCACACTGGAGAGAAGGGTGAGGCGATAGAGAGAAGCAGATGATGGATAAGGTGGAGATGGTGGCACAGAGGGGAAAAGGATGGAAACGCAAGCGTGTCCTCAAGGAGCCACCATAGCCAACCTTGCTCCGTGCAGCCCAGGGAGGAGATGGCCCTGCTCCGCCACACACCCGGGGAGGGGCAGATCCTGCCAGAAATAAGGCCCTCGTTACTATGGTGATTAACATTGCCTTGCAAATGCAATCGTGTGCTACAAGATGGCTGTGACAGTGGTGGGTGAGCAGACAGACGAGAGACAATACCGATGGCCCCAGCTGCCCCGAGCCACCCCGATGGGGACGGTGCAGAGGAGACCTCCGGCAGCATCCTTCCTCCAGCCCCCGGAGTGACACGGCTCGCAGGCTCCGGCTGACGGGCAGGTTTAATTGAATGTTTCTCCCTTTACATTTCCTTTTCCAGCAAATAAAACCAGAGCAAGATAAAAATATATGATGCTTAAAGGGGACGCTGCCAAGGAATTTTTATCGGTTTTAATTTGCGTTTTACTCTTCATTTGTTTGCGGCACTGTCTCTCCACAGCTGCAAAATAACATATTTTCCCTCCCCCTTGGAGAGTTTTTGTCCTGTTTCTGGCTGGCAACTCTCGATCGAGGGCCCTTAGCCCATCACCATCCGAGGCCGGCTCGGCGGCTCCTGCGCACGCACAGCGAGGTGCAGGTAACCCCTGCAAACCGCAGCAGGGTGATGTGGTTTGTCCCACCCTTGTGATTATCACGGCGAGGCTGAAAGCTTAATTTATACTACCCCAGCTCCCGGAATTAACAGCTGGAAGGAGAATATTAGCTTTTGGTTAAAAGCTGGGGATTTGTAGCCCCGATGCTCGAGAGATCCCAGTTACTCTGCCCCATAAATTTTGACAGAATTTATTGCTCTCAGTCCCATCAGGACCCGAAGGTGGGAATCCCACTGGTTTCCTGCTGGGTTTCCTTCTCAGGACATACTAACACCAAGCTAGAAAGAGTCTTGAAATCTCCGCAACCTTTACCTACACCACCAGGACAAGCCCGATTTCCCTTCTCCCTGCCCCTGCTAATTTCCCCAGCCGCCGTGATAAATGACTGTGCCAGCAAAGTGACATCTTTCTAATCTGTTCCCAGACAGATGGGTCGCGCTGCGGGGAGAGAAATCCCCCAGTGAAGCCTGACCGGGAGGGGAAACCACAGCACGGGGAGCTGGGGTGATGGGGGGGGGTCATTGCATCTTCCTCCGCTCGTTTATTCCCACCCACCTCATTAAAGCTTTGAGGGCCTCAGGTTTTGGGTGAAGGAAGGAAAAGAAAAGGGGGTGCGAGGAATTGTGCCCCTGGTCAGGTGTCGTCTCCACCGTGAGCACCATGAGCCTGGCTGGGGATGGGGAGGTGGAACACGAGCATCTTACCCTGTCAGCTCAGCGCACCTAGAGAAACCACCTCCTTCCCAGGTAAAGAAGCCACCTCCATCTTGCTTTGGGAAGATGGAGGGAGAGGGGCAGCTCCTGGTGCGTTTCACGCCCCGAGCTCGGTGAGCAGCAGGTGAAGAAGCCACTGGGGCTTTCCAGGGTTGAGGCACAAAAGGCTTCAAGCTGCTGCTGCTTCAGCACGTGCTCCTGGCAGCCTGCAAACGCACGCTTCGGAGGGAAGGTCATCACAGGTGGACACCTGCCTGGTCTGGTTTGGTGATGCCAAAGGCAGACAACAAGGGGCCAAGCAGCAGGAACACCGTTTGGGAAGAAAACCGGCACATGATAGCACAAAACAGGGATTTGGACAAAACAGAAGGCTCATGCCTCTCCTTTTTAACTGGTCTCACCTGGGGGAAGCTGCCATCACTGCCGGCAAGGTGGAGGAGCCACAAGGGCACCTGCATCTGGAGCAGAGACAGGGAAGGACCCCGAGGGCTCTGGGGCTGCTTGTCACCCACCCCTGGGAGTCACAGGACATCTCACCCCTCACCAGGATGCTGTCCCAGCTGGGATGAGCTGCCTGCCGGGAAAATGCCTTCCACCACCAGGCCACCTCCCCCTTTTCCCTATGGCTCAGCCCTACATTCCAATGCAAACATGCTCCTCCCGCCCTCCCCAGCCACATATCTCACCTCCAGCCATCACCAGTAGCCAGAAACAACTGGAAGACCAGCCCAGGCAGACCCTCAGCACACCGGGACCCCACCAAACCTCCAATTTCCTTCCTGGCTGAAGCAGGGGTGGGCTGGAGCCTGGGTTGCTCAAGAGATGGGGAGCAACAGCAGCACCAGGAGCCCTGTGGCTTACAAGGACGCGCTCTGGAACAGGCTGGATCTGCCAGCACTGGTCACGTTCCCCCTCCCCATCTCCCAGGGAGGTTTTGCTGCAGGGTAGCAGCGGGGTGGGGGGGTCCAGGCCCTACGTTCACACTAACTTGGAGGGAAGACCTCTCCCAAATCAGCATGGGGGCCACATCAGGAGCGGGGCGGGGGGGGGGATCAGCCCCCGGGGTCCCCACCTCTGCTTAACCCCAGGAGGGCCAAGGGCACAGCCTGGCAGCAGAGCCCTACATGCCCCCTGCCCGTCCATCCCGAAGCCCCCCGCAGCAAGGGCAGCCCTCGGAGCAGGACCTCCTTCCCAGAGCAGCCAGGGGTGCTCGGCTCGGGGTGAGCGACCCCAGCCTGCCGGTGGGGGCTAGCACCCGGCCACCACCACCCCCCCCCAGCCCCGGGAGGGGAGCACCCATCCATCCCCCCGGGGGCACCCATCCATCCCTCCGGGGGTGCTCCCAGCCCCAGGAAGGGAGCACCCATCCATCCCCCCGGGAGCGGAGCATCCATCCATCCGTCCCCACGACCGTCCCCCGCCCCGNCCATCCATCCCCCCGGGGGCACCCATCCATCCCTCCGGGGGCGCTCCCAGCCCCAGGAAGGGAGCACCCATCCATCTCCCCGGGAGCGGAGCATCCATCCATCCGTCCCCACGACCGTCCCCCGCCCCGGGAGGGGAGCACCCATCCACCCATCCATCCATCCGTCCGTCCGTTCCCCCCGTCCCCCGGCCGGGGCCGGCGAGCGCAGTGCGCTGGTGCCATCTCCTGGGCTGCCGCCGCTGGCAGCGGCTCCCCGGGCCCTGCCCGCTGCACAGAGGGGCAAACAAGGACCAGGAGGGGACAAACGCACGCTGAGCATCATACCCAGCCGAGCCGGGCTGCTCCAGCCTTCCTCCCGCACCAGCATCTTCCTCGCCTCCCACCCTGCCCTGAAGCTCACCCTGCTCCCAGTGCCAACCGGGCAGTGCCAGCCCAAACCACCCCAGGCCAGAGCTCGCCGTGGTCTTGGACTGGTTTTTAGTGGGCTTTTAGGTCTAGCTGGTGCTCGGTGAGAAAGAGCGTTTCTTCAAGCAGGCACTGTCACCAGTCAGCGGCTCTGAGTCCAAGCCCGGCTCTGTCACAACCCAGTTAGATCCTGAGACCTTGCTGGACACCCAAAGTCAGCCCGGGTAGCCAGCACAGCTCACCACCGCTCCCCCGGACACTCCAAGGGCTTGCTCTAGCCCTCCTCATGCCCACGGAGGGTTCCCCGCTCACCCAGCAGGCAACCAGCTCCTTGAAAATACATCAGTCAATATTTATCTAGCGTTAAAAGCCGGTTCCTCTATCTGACAAGCACTGGAGAAGCCGGTGAGCCTGCTGCCTCCAAATCACGGCTCAGTTCCTCTTCCAAAACACCCTAAATCCAGGCTAAAAATAAATGGGCTTTATTGATTTCCTTTTTTAAACTAACACCAGGGAGTGATGTGTTTGGTGCTCAAGGAAGAGCAAAAGGGTATTTGTCACAGGGAAGTACAGTCACAGCGCTCTGAACACCCCAGGGGTGCAAATAAAGCCCATCTCGCAGCAAACCCCTCGCACAAGACCTGAGGAAAGCAGCAGGAGAGCTGTGGGTCTGGCCCACAGGGGTTGTCCCGTGGCGCGGCGCAGAGGCAGCCCCCCAGCGCTGCCCAGGGTCACCCCAGCAGGTTGCTTTCATGGATTTAAAACCCCATCCCCGTGCAGAGGCTGTGTGTGACGTGCCCAGGTGGGAACATCCCAAAGGAGCACCAGGTCAACAGGGAGGAGATGTTTGCTCACCACGCTGCAGACGCATCCCAGTTCCCATCCTCAGAGGGCAAATCACTGCAGGAGAGGGGACCTCACGTGCTGGGCGAAGGAGATGACCAGGCGAGGGATGCAGCCCCCCTACGCGGAGGCACTGTGGCCGGCTGCTGTGCCAGGGCAGGCAGGGGTCCATCCTACATGGTCCAAGACAGGCAGGACCAGCACCACAGCACACCCCTGATGAAGAGGAGCAAGGGCTGAAGGCACCCGAGTTTAAATACAGGCCGGTGGCGGGGGGGAGGGTGTGGGTGAGCCCTCAGATGGGGCTCGTCAGGGCAATTAGCACTCAGGGCACCCTGTGAAGAGCCGTTTGCCTCCTTAAATTAACAGCATCGCAAGTCTCTGCCAGACAAAGACTGTTTTGTTGCAAAGAGAGAAGAGAAAGCCTTGGGAGGACGCGGGGCTGCGCTTCTCCTGCCTAACGCCGCAGCAGCCCCAGCTCCCCCACAGCACCCCCAGCTCCCTGCAGCATCCTCTTCCTCCTCCAGCTCGTTCCCTCGCCCCGAGACAGGGCATGCTGAATGTATTGAACAAACCCTGTGACGTCCCTCTCTACTCCCCCGGGTGACCCCAGACACACAGACGTTGCACATCTGCCCAGCTGTTTGGAGCCACAGTCACAAGGTTCACGGCGCTTTCTCCCTGGGCAAATAGAGAGGAGAACCTCCCCGAGGTGACCGCCGCCTGCGCCGCACGTACGTGGCGAGGCAGGAGAGGCTCCAGCCTGCCTGAAACACCACCCAGCTGATGTCCCCGCTCCCGGGGGCATGGGCGCATGGCCAGGGTTGGGGACCCACCACCCCAGGCCAGATCCGCCCGGCACCTCCAGCCGGTGCGTTGCTTTGGCCAGGTCAGGTTCAAAGGCTTTGCTTTGTTTCCTATTCAAATCCCTCCAGCGCTCGGGAAGGCAGATGCTGAGAAGCTAAATCCCAGCAGCATTCATGAATGCGCTCCCTCCTGCCAGCACCGGATGGGATATTCCTTCCAGACGCTCGTGGCGCGCTCCAAGCACGCTTGCTGCTCTCCTCCCTCGGACAGACTCCCTTCCCCAGCTGCAGCCCCTCACCGCCTTCGGGAACCCCCATCCTGGCTCCGCGGGCGGCCGACCCCCTCCTCTGCCGGCGGGTGGGTGGCAGGGTGAGAGCCCGGGGCTGCTGTGAAGCCCAGCCAGGGTGTGGGACGTATGGAAGGGTGGGTGGGGTGTCCCCTTCCCCGCAGGTGAACGCCAGCATCACCCTGCTCCGAGTGGCTGGAGCATCAAACAGAGCAGGTCGTGGGGTTGGAAAGGCTCTCCGGAGGGTTAGCTGGTCCCGGGATGTTGGCACGGAGGAGGACACAGGAGACAGCAAAAGGCAGCCCGTGAAGTAGGTGCCGTGGACAGCTTTGCCCACGCCAAGCAAAAAGGGAGCACGGCTCTCCAGGGAAAGGGCTCCCGGCTCGGCCAGCCCGCCCTGGGCTCGGATGCAGCGGATGAAAGCGGGGCTCCCACGAGAGATGGGGTGGCCGAGACGTGCTGTTGTGGGGCGGAGGGGGCTGCGACCGTGGTGGGCCCCCGGCAGCCCTCCACAGCTCCCTCCGCACCGTCTACCCTGGAAACACATCCCAAATAAAAGCTGGACTTGGATAAATAAAGGCGTCCGGAGGCCGACGGTGCAGCCAGCATGGAGAGGAGGCGGGGAGCAGCCCGGAGGGATGGAGACCGCCTCAAACACCAGCACCCAGCCATCGGGTCCCCGCGCCGGCAGCCGGCAAGCCGGGGTTGGAGCTGCCTTGGTATGGCGGGGGGAGAAGAGTGAGGGTCTCACCCCGTCACCGGAGCTGGTTTCGGTGCAGAGCCAGCCCTGCCCGAGCGCCCGGAGAGCGAAGGCACGGCTCCGCGCCGGCTCTGCCCCTCTGTCGCTCGGCCAGATGTTGGCTCGGAAAGGGAAAAACAAATCCCCAGCTGCCGCCAGGGCCTGGCTGAGGGACAGCAAATGTGCTGGCCAGACGCGGGGCATGGGGCTGCGCTTTTTGAGGGGGGGGGTCCGGCGAGGGGGGCAGCCAGAGCAGCCTGCGGCAGGAGCACCGCGGGGACTCGGTGGGGACAGTTCTGTGGAAAACACACGAGGCTTCAACCGGAGGTTGTAATTTCCTTATTGGAAGGGGGAAAAATAATAACAATTCAAAAAGCGGTGATGGTTTTACTCTGTCCTCCCCGTAGCCAGGTTTGCCTCCGATATTTTCCCACCAGCCTCCTCCTGGTCAGTGCCGGGTGACACTGAAGCCAACACGGCCAGCAAGTGGCAATTCCTGCTGCTGCACGTGGGTGTCCTGCTGCTGGAGCTGGGAAAACCCCCACCTGCAGAGGCAGGAGCGGACCGGCCAGCATCCCCGAGGTGGAGGACGCTCAGGGTGCTTGGAGACATTCTCTCCTCACTTGAGCTGTACCCGCTGCCCCAGCCCTGCCCGAGGCTGGTGTTTCCCCGGTGGGTGGTGGCTTGTCCCCAGTGCCGCAGGGACCAGAGCAAGCCTGGGGACAGGGAGCCAGGAGAAAACCCAGGGATGCTTGCTGGTGGGGTGGAGGTGGTCCTGATAGTTTGGTGGTGGTCCTGATGGGATGGACGTGGTCCTGCTGGGTTGGAGGTGGTCCTGCTGCGTTGGAGGTGGTCCTGCTGGGATGGACGTGGTCCTGCTGGGTTGNCGGTGGGTGGTGGCTTGTCCCCAGTGCCGCAGGGACCAGAGCAAGCCTGGGGACAGGGAGCCAGGAGAAAACCCAGGGATGCTTGCTGGTGGGGTGGAGGTGGTCCTGATAGTTTGGTGGTGGTCCTGATGGGATGGACGTGGTCCTGCTGGGTTGGAGGTGGTCCTGCTGCGTTGGAGGTGGTCCTGCTGGGATGGACGTGGTCCTGCTGGGTTGGAGGTGGTCCTGCTGGGATGGATGTGGTCCTGCTGGGTTGGAGGTTGTCCTGCTGGGATGGATGTGTTCCTGCTGGGATGGACGTGGTCCTGCTGGGTTGGAGGTGGTCCTGCTGGGATGGAGGTGGTCCTGGTGCATCCTTCCAGAGAGGGGAGTGGGACCCCCTGTTCCAGGAGGGCAGGAGAGGGCTGGACACTTTCCACCTGCCTGTTACCCATGAAAAACGCTGGAGGTCAAACACCCACCCAAAGGGCCAAGCCCTGCACGCTCTAACCCTCAATCAGCCCTTAACGAGGCAAAGAGAGGGGGGACCGCTGAGGACAGGCAGAAAGCAAAGCAACGCAGAGGTCCTCAGTAGACCTCGAGATAAAGAGCAGGAAAGGGAATACTTGGCAAAATTGAATCTGTACAAATCAGCAAGTCTGGATAATATGTAACCCCCAGACTAAATACAATTAGCTAATGAACTTACCGCGCCCCTGACAATTACTCACAAAAAGTTACTGAGAAAACGGTACATCCCAGGTTTGTTTAATGTCTTTATTAATGATCTGAAAGCAAAAGTAAACAACAAATTAATTATGTTTGCGGATGACTGTAAGCTGGAAGGTGTTGCAAATGCTGTCAAAGACAGCAAAGTCACACCGAGGGCCCTAAAGAGGTTAGAAATAAACCAGCAGGAAACAAGCCGCACGTAATCCATCAGTGAAACACGGCATGGGGGAAAAAGGACCTGAAATACAGACATCCGAGAGGAAGGAGGGGTGTGCTGCACAAGATCCAAGCGGGAGGCCCGGGAGCAGGTTTGGAAGGGGATGGAGAGATGGGAGGCGAGCTACGCCGTGAGCAAGGACAGCCCCGAAACCCACCGGGGCTCTGTGGGGCGAGGAGCGGGTGGGATGCCCCATCTCCGAAAGGTTGTGCCCTTCTCCTGGACACGTGCGGCATCGGCTTTGCACCGGGGAGAGAAGCCGGGAAGCTCTTTTCCCAGTGCCATGCTAGCACGGTTGGACCGGGATGAACCCCGAGGGGTTGAGGATCAGCCTTTAGTCCTACTGAGAGAGGTGCGAGGTTCGGAGAGCCGCTTCGGCGGGGAAGGTGGCAGAGCGGCAGGCCGGCTCGCTTGGGGGAGGTGGCTGGGGGTGGCTAACACGGCTTGGGCACCCAGCCACTCCTTTGGGTCTGCGCGGACGCCGGCAGCTGGTTTTACTACCCCAAAAATGCCCAGTGCTGGGAGAACCGTTGATGCCGGGAGCACCATGGATGCCGGGAGCAGGCGGTGCCTGCGGAACCACCCATGGCACCCCGTGTCGGGCTCCTTTCCCCGCTCGGCGGTGGCGGCCGCTCCTCCTTCGCCTCGCCCCGGCGGGAACAAGGGTGCTTTGAGAAGCGGGTGGGAGCCTCTAGCCCTTTAAGAGAGAAAATTGACTTTGTAATCCGAGCGAATTCCTCCTTTCTGACAGGCGGGAGAAGTTACGGGTCCCTCCCTCGCTCCGCTTTATTAAATATAGTAGTAGCAGCAGCCCTCGCCTGGAAGCAGGCGCTGGCGGAGGCTGTGCCGTGCCCGCAGCCCGAGCCGCTGCTCCAGCCCCGGGGGGACACCATGGGTGCCCGAGGTGGCATCGCCACGCTGCTGCTGCTCCTGCTGGCCTGCCAGCCGCATCCCCTCCGCGCGGGACCCCCGGCCGGAGGTGAGTCCCGTCCCGCCAACCCACCCGAGGGATGGAACGGCGAGAAACCTGGGGGAAAAACGTTCGGCTTTGGGTGCGCGGGGTGGGCTAGGAGGGATGGGGGCCCAGGGTGGAGCGGCGCGGGCACACGTGGGTGCGGGCTGTCCCCTCCTCGAGGTGCGGGGCGGCTGTCGCCCGGCCGGTGGGAGCAAGGAGAGGCGGCTGTCTATTTTCAGGCAGGGTGTTTGGGCCAGGTTGTCCTGCTGGGAGAGCCGAGGGAGCGGGGCTGCTCACCCTCTGTGGTTCTCGGGGTGCAGCGCGCTGTGCCTGATGCTTTCCCCGTGGCGTTGGGTGGGATGGGGCTTGCTCCCCGTGTGCTTTGCCAAAGCCCTGCGCCGTCGTACGTCCCGCGGCGCCGGTAGGGACAGCCAGCCCTCCCTGCCCATGTTTGGCCTTGCCACGGTAGCTGTCTGCCAGGGCAGCCCCGCTCACCCGAGGAGCCGGGGCTTGGATGGTGCCGGCGGGGAAGGAAGGAGCCGGGCAGCGTTTGGCAGGGTGTGTGTCACCTCCCGCCTCTGCTCCGTCCGTCTGTCCTGTGCCCATGGGGCAGCTGGGTGCAGACCCCAGCGCGAGGCGAGGGAGTCACCTCTCCTGCCGGCACGGCTCCAGAGGGGTGCAGGATCACCCGCCGGGTGATGGAGCACCATCCGGGGCTGAGGGTCTCCCCCAGGAGAAGGAGCCACGGCGCCGCAGGACGGGCTGGCCCCAGGCGGCGGGGAGGGCAGGGGACGCTGGCTGCTGCACGGGGACTGAGCCGGTGATTTCCATCCAGTTTTCCCCAAGATGTGGCTGGGCTTGGCCACACAGCTCTCGGCATGGCGGTGTGCCCTGCCTCAGCATCCCAACGGCCATCCTGCAGCCCCGCTCCCACCCCACGCCTCCTCCCTCTGCCTCCTGCTCCCTCCCGTGCTCCGGGACGCATGTGCCTGCGACGGTGCGAGCCTCGGTGGGCTCTGCAGGGTCGGGACGTGGGTCTCATCCCACTCAGGACAGGTCTGCACCTTAGCCTGACCCTCCAAGCTGCGCTTTGGGGTCTAACTGACCATTTCCACTGGGCCAGTGGCCTCCACAGCTTCAGAAGTGGGGGAGATTTGAAAAAGCGCTTTTTTTTTTCCTAACTCACCCCCAAAACAATATAACATCTCACGGAGCAGTTTCTCTTCCCCAGCCCTCCCCCTGGGCGCCGGCGTTCCAACCAGCGGTGGGGCAGGAGCTTGCTTTGTCCAAGCGGTTTGCAAAGAAATTACTGACCACCTCTGGTCTTTTGCTCCCCAAATATCCTCTGCACCCAAGCCTGTGCCAGTCCGAGGAGGAGGAGGAGGATGGTGATCCC
>RSEF01000010.1:2858208-2871552 GCA_003993805.1 Himantopus leucocephalus | reverse complement strand
TATTGTTGACATATTTTTCAACTAAAGTATCCTTTCATACCTTCAGTTGAATCTTCTTCTGTAGTTCTTCCATGGCTTCTTGTTGAGCTGCAGTAAGAGCTGCCAACCTCTCTTCTCGATCTCTAATCAGAAGATAACAAATATAAGGAAAACTTGCAATCATGCAAAGCATGCATAATAATGAATTTATGTCTGAAATGGANCATGCATAATAATGAATTTATGTCTGAAATGGAGAACAAGCACCCCAAAAAATGAAGCTGAAGATGGCTCAGTAGAGAAGACAGACAACAAAAATCAACTTATTTAACAGAGAATACAGATGCTTTAATTTTGATGATTTAATAAGGCAGACACTTGAACCTCTGTAGCAGAGCCTGGGTCATACCTCAGTCCAAACTAGAGCAATGATCGTCAACACGATGCTACAAAATAGCGATGAATGTGATACTCTGCCACCATTAGCGTTCTGCAGTCAATGGCTACGGTCAGTGAAGCAAAGGGGAGGAGTAAAATGGCAAATCGAAGAAAAACCGTACAGCAATGAGGGCAGTGTGTTTTATAAAAATGATAATCAGTGGAAGTTTGAATATAGAAACTTACAGATAAAACTTTGCCTACATCAAATGATACAGTCATGAGTGATAAATTGATGCTCTAGAATATTGCAAGTCTAAATGTTCAAGATACCAAAGGATAGCAAAAGATTAGGCATTTATCTTACTGTCACCTTCTGTACGTAACTGCAGCCAGGACCTGTTCTGCTCACTGAACCTGTCTGCCCTACATCCCGCTTCCAAAAGCTGAATCGCACCTCAAACTTCAGTTGTTGTCTTCACTTTCAGCAACTCTCCTTCCCCTCCCCAGCAAAGTGCCAAAGCACAGTTGTCATGCATGTGGACATCGACAAGAGCCTGTGAATGCTCTAAGCATCACCTTATTGAAGTGATTATTTTTTCTGTCTGAGAAAAGAAGAAGAGGTATAGCTTGATCTGTTACCATAACTATTAAGCAGCAACCTGCAGATAACCTGCAGTTTCATCAGGAATAACTTACTAGTGATCAGTAAGCCAAGGGAGCTATTAAACCCTAAAAAGGAAGAAAGCTACTCATGCGGTTTGTACAAAAAGAGTTGGGATGGGAGAGAAACACTTCTCCTAGAATTCTGGCAGCTGTGAAAGGCCAATAGAAGTAACGAAAGTTTCGAGTAAAACTGAGCAATGAAGAAGTCATTCAAAGCCATTAGCCATCTTTTTAAAAGGCATTCTAAAATTAAAGTAGCTTAAGTGACAAAACTAGCAAGGGTAACAAAGAATATTATCCAAACTGCAGCAGTTTCTGGTTAGCGTGGATTTCTGTTTGTTTGGGTTTTTTTAAACAGAAAACTCATCGAAAAAACAAAGTCATCTCAGTAGAAGTATCAGGCTCAGATGAAGTAACACATTAAAACAAAAGACACAGAAAAGATAAAAGCAGATAGAAAAGAAGGTCCGGGGAGGAAGCAAGTCTAACAATAAACACTACACACAATTGTTCTTTCAGAAAGTATAAGTGAACTCTTCCAATCACCATGGGCGTGGAGGGGGGGGTGAGGAAGAGATGATGGATGAGAAGCATTAGGTAGTTTATGTGCTATTTCCCCTGAGGTATATAAAGAAAGACTGAACTACAGTCTTTGTTTTTGTTTTAAAGAGCTGCTGACTCACACCATGAGCTGAAACAAATCACAAATTTTAGCCATTTCTTTCAGTATGCGTTTTACATACTTGTTTAATCCTACAAACTATGACAAATTAATATCATTGCATACTTTGGATTAATAATATTTGAAACAAAATTCTAAAGCTTCAATTTGTAGACCATCAACATTATTCCTGTACAAGCCCTTCCGAAAAGCACGCTTTTTACATGAGTAGGTTTCATTATACAGTTTTATGATTTCTATTGACAGGAACAAAATTTTCCGTATTATGGATTTCAACTCTTTGGAATATAAAATACTCTGAAATTACATCTAAAACCTTACTGGAATCAAGTTAATGTACCATAAGGGCAGAGGGGCTTTTAAAGTCAGTTTTAAGTACACTATTCCTTTCATACAGATGCTTTAATCACCACCAGATGCACATGGTAAAGCTTATACAGAACAAACTTTAAGCAGATATTCCAAAAATTACTCATTCCAGCAAGTATTAAATCTTCAGGATAAGAGTCAAATCCTAGCAACAGGGAAAAAAACAAACAACAAAACAAAACACCAAATGATACTCTGAAGTTCCACCAAAACATGCCAAAGTCCAAGATGGAAGGGACAGTACAGCCAGGTTCCTGTCAAGCTCATCTCTCCTTGAACTTCTAAACCAGGACACTTTGAATCCTCTTCTAACTCTATTATGTTAGAGAAACCTCAGAACTGTTATTAAGGAGATGCAATGACTTTGAGGTCATTCTGACATAACAGAATCACCCGATTGTAAGGCACCACACGTACATTCTTTCCTACTCTTTCCCAAAATTATTAAAAAAAAAAAAAAAGAGGAAAAAATCTCTCCTGTATAATAAGCATCTGGCAAAGAAAAACAAATGCAAGCACGGTCCTGCAATATCAAGTACAAAGCATTCGAAAACTGAGTGCTATAGTAGAAAATAAGAAAGGAAATTTGCTGAAACACAGTACTAAGAGAAGGCAAATGGAAACTGCTGTTCTTCAACAAAGCAAAATGGCAGAATTAAAATTGATTAAACAAAAAGAGCAGAGAATTACGTGCCCTGAACCTTTAGACAAGTTCTAATCGTAGAAGAACTCAGAAGCCAAAGATGTCAATGGCAATTATATCACATTTGCTTACTGTGAGTGTTTCCTTGAATTTCGGAAAGATGTATAAGCCTTACATATGCAGTGTCTATCTCCCCAAAACAGTGTAACAAAAATTCTCCCTAATCTTCCTCAAGTGTCTGTGAATGAGAATAAGACATTGAAGGATCCCCCCTCCAACTGATTCGATCCCATTGTGACTTGGGCTCAATATATTGAGGAAAGGTCCATGAAGTCCTGGGCAATCCTATCCACGATTCATTAAATATCTAATTAACAGTTGAATCTCCTTATGATGTCAAGCTAGAATTACTCCTGACTTTGGAAGGTGAAAGGTGATCAATGCATTTCGGAATATTTTACTTGGAAAAAAAAAAAAAACCTCTTCATGACAACTTTGAAGAAAACAAGCTGTGACAATAAAAGTGTTTAAAGAACCATTAGTGAACACTTCTTGTCATAGGAAAAACGTAACTTCTGTTTAGGTTTTATGGAATGCTGTGGGACAGTAGGGAACAATAGGAGGCGAGTACAAATAGAATTTGGCGAGTTAAACAATAAGCAGAAAGCAGTTTTCCTGAATCAGACTTGAAAGTAAACCTTTCTCACACACCGCAATGCCACCTAACATTAACCCTCCCTGCACCTCACGTTTGGTTCAAAAGAAAGAGAGAGACGAGCCCATATGAAAACGCCTTTATGAACTTTTGATTATGAGCAAAACCACAAACCAAGTAGTTTGTGGGCAGTAGAATTAATGAAGCCTGATTTCCCGGCTTTGTGCTTCACAAATGTAATCTCTGGTGTCTACAAAAGGGTGAACTCAAATTGATGCCAGTAAGTCCAAAAGTTACCTAAGAGTGGAGGAAATGGGGAACACAGGGACATTAATCTTGCTTCCCTTGAAAACTAAGCTAAAATATTTAAAAGGCAAATTATTAAAAGGTCTTGTTAGCAATAAAACTAAGATTAATATAATAAAACACAGCCTTGCATGTTATATTCTGCATGTATCTAAGGAATACAAAAATCTATTACAGATTTATGATTACTCACCTGATTACTTCTTTCAAACCATTCCTCAAGAGTCTTTACTAATGTTACTTTTTAAAATACTAAGCCTGAAGAGCTACGAAGGTACTGTTGTTATAGAGAAACGGCAGTTTGCTGGAACGGACAGGGAACGAACAATATTATTGCAAAGTTACCTGGCCCTCTCCCGTGCTGCATCTTCTCGTGCTTTTTCTTTCTCTTGCCTCTGCTGTTCAATCCGTGCTTCTTGTTCTTTCCTCTTCATCAGCAGCTCCTCAACTCGGGCTTGCCGTTCTGCTTCTAGCGCTCTTTTGCGCTCCTAGTCATAGAAAAATAAATTCTAACTTTTATTTTAGGAAAAAACAAAAAGGAATTAACAGCAACTGTATTTTAACATCTGCTTATAGAATTTTATCTTACTTTCATGATGGAGTAAGAACTGCAGTTTTATTAGATAAAGGAATAATGTGCAAAAGAGTATATTCAGAAGCTTCAACATACATTGAAAGCACAGTTGTATGAACTAAGCTACGCATTAATTGGCCACATATTTTGCTCATCCTGAAAAAGCCTATCCACTATAAAAGCTTATAAAACTAGTTCATTAATAAGAGTATTTGAAAACATTTTAAACATCCTACAGGATACCGGTAATGTAGAAATAACAGATCTCCCATGGAATATTAATACTTAAATTATGATTCTGAAACTGTCAGAATGTTACAAAACAAAACGGATTTTGACAATTAATTTTTGTGCTATCACTGACTGTATGGTTTCTCACTACTCAGTCTTTACTTTTTTCTGACTAATCAAGAAACTATGCATGTTATTATAAACCTTTCTGACAGAATGACTATACTTGTACCAGCAACAAATGTAAAAATAAGGCTTGTTTGAAAACTCATATTTAAATTATACATTTATAAGTAGACGTTAAGTTGGTGAGTTTTAGTAAGAAGAAATGCGATTACTTTGTTTAGCTGAAAGTTTAGCTGGATTTTTAATGTGTTCTTCAAATCCTTATCTTACTGAAAAATTAGTCCGTTTTGTATGGTAGAATAAATGAAAAATAGATATTTAAATACATTTTTTAAATATAGTCCTTGCCACAAACTCCAGCACTGTAAACGCACATCACTATACCAGCAAATAAACTACCTTCCTTTCGGGAGACAGTATGAGGTTTCATTAGCACAAATCAAAACTGGCTGGAATGATGAACATTTTTACACCATTAGATAAGGGCCCTGAATTCTTAAATACTGGCTTTACAAAAATTTAGATATATTAAAAGCAGAGAACATGAACCTTATACTTCATTCAAGAAACAAAGAACTACAAAAATAAGTGAATGTTTTTTGTTTCATGCACAGCATTTTATATTAGTGAATACGATGTTAACTGCACTGTCTTTATCTCCACAGGCGATATAGCTTGGTAATGGATAATCAAAACTGTGGTTTTCACAGTAACCATATTCTTTCCTGCATAAAGTTTCAGTAACAGCATTGCACAAATACATCCATTTCCCTCTTAATAAAATAAATTAGACAAGATATGGCATACTTTACTAGAACTATACTATTAAATCGACAAGAATGCAAACTGTTTTACAGAATACACCCAGCGCATCATAAACCCAAATACTAGTTCTGCTGGACATTCCTTACAAAGACCTCTATAAGGCTGCACTTGAAAATGTACCAGTATAGCTTGCACAGTTTGAGTTAGGTACTATTGCTACTGAATGGAAAAGAAAGTAAAAGCTAAAAAAAACCCAATAAATCTTTAGTAGATGCTGTAATTAAAAAGTTAAAATAAGCTTGACGGAAGGAAGGGTTTAAAGGTGAATCTGCAGAATTTGGTGTCAGGAAGAAGCAAGTAGGTTTTGTTGAATGGATCTGAGGTTGACAAAGACATTGTTCAGGCAGATAAACAGAAGCAGCCCAGTTTCCATAGATACCAAAATTTTATACCATTTTTAGAATCATAATGATTTGAAATGATGCATTTCCATGTACAGCAAAAGTCCATCACTGTTACAGTAAATGTAAAGTAGTTATGTTTAGAAGTTTTGTATTCTTCCAATGTTTGAGGAGTTTTTGCATAAAGTTAAACTCATACTTACAGGCCAGAACTCTCGTGATTCATTTCAGCTCATGGAAGTGGAATTATTTGTTTGTAGTTATACTACCTGTCAAAAAAGTTATTCTACTGGGACTGGGTGCAGCTCCACAACAACGCATGAGAAGCTCCCCTGCGAGGGGAATGCACATCGTTTTACAGAGGACAGCACGGGAAGCTACAGCATACCTCAAAATATAGGGCTTTGCTCAACTGTTAAGCAACTTGTGCACGGAAAAAGCATAGCAGAAAGCATCAGCTTAATCCTTGGTCAGGCAGAAGGGCTATGGATGGAACAGTGTGGTCATAAGTGGGATTTAGTACTGAAAGCCTGTCTGGAGTGTTTGCTCTCGTTCAACTACCAGCTTAAGAATGGCCTAATGCCTACACAACTCAGGAAAGGACTGGAAAAAAAAATGGGACAGACAAAGAATTAAATATACCCCCAAATCCCAGAAAGGGACTCCAGGAAAGCTGCATTCTAGAATAAGGAAGTATGAGTAACTACAGAAACCAGAATCACTGAGAGCAGGTATTTCCATAAACCATCTGGAAGGGTACTATTCACTGATAACGCAATCAACCCTTCAAAATCCAGAAACTTTTATTAATATATTCTCCCAAAGAGTTTTATCCAGCACTTCTGGAGAACTTTCTGTCTCAAAAATGGCTTCTGAGCCGCTGAAGTCAGTAACATGCCCCATTTTTCAACAAGGAGACAGAATCAGCTGCTAATGGCAAGTACTAAGCTCTGGCAGAAGCTGGATTCACAGGTGATCTACAGATGCAGTGAATCTGAGGTATGCATAGAGAGGAAGGAGGATTTTACGTAAGAAGAAAACTTATGTTTTAGATTCTAACATAAAGAACAGTGCCAAAAAAGTGGATGTGTGAGGCTGGGAAAACTTAGTATTGAAATGCTGTATTAAAAAAAAAAACCACCCACAAACACAAACAAACAACAGAAAAAAAAAACCCAAACCAAGCCACAACAGAATTCCAGGAGTGGTTTTCACCGATCCTGTAAAAAGTATTGTAATTATGACAGTAGGCATATGATAAGGGATATTTTTCTGTTTCCTCCCTCAAAGTTTTAAGTGTTACCAAAACATAAGGATTTTCTTATAATGGAGTATCAATTTAAAAAAAAAAAAAGCTTATGACAAGCATGAATTATCTACCCAGCATCTATAATACCTCTGCTATAGAGGCATTAAGACTTACCTTCCTCCCTCTTACTGCTGAAACATTATAAAGGAGAAACATATTATACTTGTCTGAAGTTGAACAAAGGAGGTGAGATAGGAAGCAACAAAGACTGCATAGCCAAAATGAAAAACAAATACATATTTCATTGTCACCCTGCAACTCCAGATATATTATACCTGAACTGCTTCATCACGGGCTTGTTTTTCCTCTTGTCTTCGTTGACGCTCTTCTTGTAATTCATTTAAGCGTTGTTCATATTCTTTTAGTTTATTCAACACATCATGACGTTTGTTCTGAGCTTCTAAGGTGTTTATAAAGGCAATTTCATTCACCTAAAAATAATCAGAGAGCATAAGAAAAGATCTGAGACACTGAAATAAGTCTCATTCTTAGGGAATTCCATCCATTTGTTAATTATCAATTTGGTAATTAAACTGGTGGGACATTTCTCCAAAATGGGTTGGAAAACTAGCAAGTTTGAGAATGAGGCTTTGGTGGATTTTTTTTTTTGGTTTGGTTTTTGGTTTTTTGGGGTCTTTTGCTTGTTCGTTTTTTGGTTTTTTTTTTAAGAGGATAGCCCGTGGAATATAAAAAAGAGAAACTGAATTCTATCAGAAAACCAAGAAACTTTGGGCAAATACCAGGAAAGTCTTCCCAGTCTTCTCAGCAACAAGACTTCATTAGTCTATTCTCTCATTCACAAAATGAGATACCCAGCTGGACAAATCAGTAAAAATACATAAGTGCTAGTAGAATCCAACAGGTCTTTTGATCTAACTTTAAATAGATGGGTACTTATTGAATAAAAAAGTGAAAGTATACATACTATGAATAAGAAAAAAACCTGAACAAGATCATTGTCTTATTATTTCTTATCAGTATAGCCTGTTCACAAACATATATATTATTTTTTTCAACCACAGGACAGTGCAATACCCAAGAATAAAAAAAAATGAAAATCATATGAAAAGCGTTACTTAAAAGTACTTTAACATGTACACTAAAAATATCAAAGAATATGCTTCTCTACTACTTGGGTTCATGAAGGTAATCAATATTTTATCCTCGCTACAAAGTTGCTGAATAAAATTCTCGTCAACTTTAGGCTTTTAAATGCTTTAGAAACGTATATGAATGGGAAAAATCAAACTCTAATTTAACTTAACTTTGATTTAATAAAATCAAAATTTTAGAGTGAAAGTTATTGAGGAAAAACATAAAAATGTATCAGCTATAAACGCCACCCAAACCTATGACCGAAATAGAAATTCTTTTGCTGTACTCAAAGGTCATGCTCTGTCAGAATCCACAAAAGAAATGAGTAAAGAGAAGATACACGGACAGATAACAACAGATCATGTCAAGGGTGGCAGGGTAATATTTGTTGCTTTGTTTATTGACTAGAATCCATTTACAGAATGGATTTCACAGTTCAGTAAACAAGTGAGCACGGGGAATTTAGATAACCAATTGGGCAGCAACAGTTACCATGGTCTTCAGCTATATATACTACTCATCAGCTATTTCTCTAAAGCCTTCTGGCCCAATTAACCTTTATTTCCAGAACACAAGAACCTCAAGAGGCAGCAGATCTTACACATTTAAACACATACAATACTTGAAACATCTGCTCAGCTAGGGAATTATGGCAGGTGTGATTTAGTTAATATGATTATAGAAGTCACACCGGTGTAATGAAATAATAATGAAGGTATGTTAGACTGAATTAGGTAATCTAGAAATCATTTTAATCCAAGAGACAGAAACAGCAACTAAGTAAAAAAGCTAAATCAGTTTTGTTGTGCTTTTCTTAAATAATATGATGAACAGCTGTGTCAATCACAGCTGGGATACATGCTCATTATATGATGTAACAGTTTTAAGTAGACATATGTATCTTTACCTGGGAAAAAACAGTCTTTCAAATAAAATATTTCATTTATGTTGTGTTGGTTTTGGCTGGCATAGGGTTACTTTTCTTCATAGTAGCTTGCGTGGGGCTACATTTTGGATTTGTGCTGGAAACAGTGTTGGTAACAGAGGGATGGTTTAGTTCCTGCTGAGCCAGGGCTTACACAGAGTCAAGGACTTTCCTGCTCCTCATGCCACCCACGAGCAAGTGGGCTGGGGGTGCACAAGGAGCTGGGAGGGGACACAGATGGGGACAGCTGACCCCGACTGACCAAAGGGATATTCCATGCCATCTGAGGTCGTGCTCAGCAATAAAACTAGGGGGGAGGTTGGCGGGGGTGCTGNGGGGGGGCTGCTGCTCGGGGACTGGCTGGGCATCGGTCAGTTGGTGGTGAGCAATTGTTTTCATTTGCATCACTTACCTTTCTTGGGTGTTATTTCTCTCTCTTTGTTATTTTCCTTTTCATTACAATTTATTATTATTACTGCATTTTATTTTTTTCACTTATTAAACTGTTTTTCTCTTAACCCACGTGTGTTTTCACTTTTACGCTTCTGATTCTCTCCCCCATCCCACCGGGGCAGGGGTGGAGAGTGAGTGTGCAGCTGTGTGGTGCTTAGTTGCTGGCTGGGGTTAAACCACAACAACGTTTATCAAAGTAATACAAATAAAGTAAACGAAAAAGCATTCATCTAGTGCTCATCTTATGAAATTATGTATTAAAGTCAGAAGAGCACTAAACAAAATTAGAATAATTGCCATGTGCTAGCTGTAGGTTTCTATTTATTTCCAACTGTTTAACAATATTAGTGGTACAAAACACAGCAACAGAACTATTGTTTAAGGACACAGAATGCTGGATATAGAATGGATGTTCAACAAAGGAGAAGAGCCATGAGCTCTCCCCACTTTTCAGTCTGCATGCTGGAAAGCAGAGAATTGATAATCTGATCTACTCCTTCCAGGAGGACTAGTTATCACCAAAAATGCTGCCATACTCTCTGTGAGGAACAAATGCAGCAAGATGACTATGAGTTCCTTATTTCAACCAATCTTTTCTTCCAGTCCAACATAACAGCTAATTAATTTTAAATTCATATTAGAGAAAAACTGTCCGTTTTTGAGATCAGCGTTTATCTGCTTCACAGTTCACACGTGTTCACATCTAACTTGCACCATCCTTCACAACCTACTCATGAGCACTCTGAAGGACAAAACATATACAAGCATAACTATTAAATAGTTGCCCTTTAAAACAAAATAACTTACCTTAGCTTCTTCCTCTTGTGCTTTTTTCACAATTGCTTGTAGCTGCACTTCACGTTTAAATTCTGCATGGAGTAATTTTTCCTCCATCATCCTCCGTCTTTGATCTAATAATTCTTCTTTCCATTTCCGTACATCTTTCTCCTATATATAGTGAGTAAATTCATTACTAATATAGTAACTGAAAACAGGGCCTGAATGTTCCTCAGAATTTTCTAATATTTGAAGCTTTATTTACAGTAATAGAACATTTTGATGCCCTACAAAAAGCCTGCATCAAGTTTAACCCAAAGTACACTGATTTGCCAACTACTTCAGTTTGGCGAGATTAGCATTTATGTTGGATACATGCAACACATTTCTACTTTCATCATGCCTTCCCTGAATCTGTCAGTACAGTATGTCAGCAACACTCTTACAGAAGTTCATGATTTGCGATAATGCTTTCTTTAATCATAGAATGGTTTAGGTTGGAAGGGACCTTAAAGATTACCTAGTTCCAACCCCCCTGCCCTGGGCAGGGCCACCTGTGGTGTATGAGTCATCCGTGAAACCTATGTGAACTCAGACTCCAAGGAAAATTTCAGTTCACCGCTAGTTTTAATCTCTAACATTTCTAGGCTATGTGGGGAAAAAAGGTTTTCTGAAAGGCAGCAGACCGGCTCCTTTGTATTACAAAAGCTTACCCTCTCCATTAATTTCTGAAGCTTCAGTGTTTTTTCTTCACGTAACTTTTCTCTCAGCTGCTGAGCTTTCATTTGTTTCTCTTCATGCTTCTTTTTGGATTCTGCTATTGTTCTTTTAATAAAAAACAAAGCAGAGCAAAAGCAAGTGAGACAATGTTAACTGACACTGTTGCAAACAATTCTATGTCATTTTCAGTAAGAGAAAACAAACAGGCCACTGAAGGGCAATTATTTCCCCTAAATGTAAATACTGTTTTCTAGTCTTCAAATCTTATTAACTGGACAACATAGCACGAGCCTAGTTTGTTATGAAGATAATACACTGATTTCTGTAACACTTTCCACACACAGACTTAAAGAAAGTAGATTTATGAACAGTTTCATGCAGCCATGAGATTAGTTGCTTGTTTTCACTGGCTAATCAAGACAGGTTAACAATTCTCAAACCTTTTGCGTGACGGTGATGACAGTTTCTCATGCATGTGTATTCCATGTCCAGGTGGACGTGCAGGCTCTTCTTCCACCCTGTCTCCCCAAGAATTACTCTGACGCCATGATTCACGAGCTGTATATAAAGAAAACAAAGACTCAGATAATTTAAACACACATTTCTGGGAGAAGTGCAATTAACGAGGCTTAGGCTCTCTTGAAGTTCTCTCAAATGGGTTCTCTTGAGCCTAAGGAAGGTGCAAACACAGACTGAAGCATCTCTAATCCCTGTGCATTTTCAACACTTAGTCACTTTATTATGCTTTTATCCAAATGTTAAGATAAAACTGGGTAACAAATTTTAAAATTCTANGACTGAAGCATCTCTAATCCCTGTGCATTTTCAACACTTAGTCACTTTATTATGCTTTTATCCAAATGTTAAGATAAAACTGGGTAACAAATTCTAAAATTCTAATAGAGCGATGGGGGAAGACAGTTGAAGAACAAAGACACACAGTTTGAACACGCAAGTTCATTCTTCCTAAGGAAATAACATAAAAAAAATAACATAACTTGGAATAATATTTAGATGTTAGGGGAATCCTCTGAAAACTTAANAATAGAGCGATGGGGGAAGACAGTTGAAGAACAAAGACACACAGAGACAGTTTGAACACGCAAGTTCATTCTTCCTAAGGAAATAATATAAAAAAATAACATAACTTGGAATAATTTTAGATGTTAGGGGAATCCTCTGAAAACTTACCCAGCAATGAGTAAAATGGGCATTCTTCTAAATTTTGCTGCCATTTTAATGTAAGCACGGTAATATATGAAAATTTACCTTCATAATCTGCCAGAACATCATTCCAGTCCATAGACATGCCGCAGAAAGATATGCTTCCATTGCCGATACCAGCCTGAAATTTAACATGACCCAGACCGTAAAAACATAAACTTTAACACGCAGGTGCACACACACATTAAGCAGTGCCAATGCAGCGATATTCCACAATGTTTCCAAACAGAACTAGCCACCTCAAAGACAGATGCTGTTCCTGACAGTAGAAATGGAGACTTCTGCTTCACCTAGAGTTGCTCCTGCATAGTAGCACTGTGTGGTAGCAACGAAAAAAAGTCCCAGCTCTCCCAGTTCCACACACAGAAATAGGCAGCAGGACAACGACCACAACATCAGAGGACTTTGTACCACTCAGCAGCACTGTGCTGCTGAGTTTAGTAAGACTAAATATACCTTAGACAGTATGGTATAATTATTACACAACACTATTTACTTTCTTTGCATGTAAAACCAGGTTACAGTAATGCAAAAACGAACACTAACAAATGCTATATTCATACTCCGCTGACATCAAAGACAGCTTGGAGTTGGGCACTTTAAAATAAATTGAACACTCACAGAGAAATCGCTATCATTGTCAGTCTCGATATTAATGTCGTTGTTTTCCTCTGCTTCAATCTCTCTAGTTAATTGCTCTTCTTCTGCAATAGCACTAGCAATGGCTTCTTCATTTGCCTTTTCCAGGCGATCTGCTAACTCTTCTTTCTTAGCAAGGACTTCTGCCATAGACTGTAGGAAACATGAAACCAGAAAAAAAATCCAAAATCAGTAACAGGCACAAAAAAGTGGTTTCCATAGAGTTAATGTGAATTATATGATATTTTGTTCAACTTCTAATTACTTGTAGTTCCTTTACTGCTGTATTTGGTGAAGGTAACTCAAATATAAACCCCACTAAAACTGTTAGCAACTGTTAACTCATTTAACAGCTAAATGAAACACTTATGAAATTAATTATCATTCACATCATTCCAAAACGTATTACACAAACATTGTCATTAAA
>RSEF01000010.1:2804375-2858108 GCA_003993805.1 Himantopus leucocephalus | reverse complement strand
AAAAAAAAAAAAAAAAAAAAACAAAAAAACCCAAAAAAACCCCACCAAAAACCAAAAAAACAACAAAAACAAATTATGGTCATTTCCTTTTAATTTCTTTCAGAATATCCATTTCTACATCCTGCCTACTGATTTTGCAGAGACTCATCTGGGACCAGACATGAAAAAAATAAATGGAAAAAATGCATCTCTGAAGACAATCACATGGTTTCAGTGTATGGAAAGAAACTAACTTTATAAACCAAATGGTAATTATGTCTGCAACTAAACAAATCTCTTCTAGAACCTAGAACCTTATCTCTAGACCCTGCATCAAGCATTCTACAAGGAGAATCTTTAGAGAAACAATTAATGACTGAATGTGGTAACTCTTGTCTTCAAGGAAAAAAACACCACAGCACAGTTCTAATAATACCGTCTCCCTGGGCACATAACATTACCTTGAGCTCTTTTACAGATTCCTGGACACGTATTACCCTTTATATTGTTAAACCATTTCAAATTGCAGTCAGTTAGATAGATAGCTTGTGACGACAGACCTTTTGTTTCTTGGAGTGTTATGTACTGGTATTTTAACAGATCAAATTCTAGTTACTGGAAATAAAGTGGAATGTTACCTATACATGAAAACACAACTTTGCCTCAAACTTAATTATTACAATATAAGGCTGCATCAATCTTTTACCTCAATACTTAATTTAAACATTGTATTTTGCAGAATTAGACTTAATTTTGGTTTGAAAATAGATCATCACACTCTGAACTAACTTTACACTACAGTTTGTGAAAATAACTTAAGCCACTTAAAGACACTTGCCGTTTTTCCGCGATGCCTTCTGTGCTGGAGGTGGCAGACAGGTTTGTGCTGTTGCTAGCTCAGGATTGGCAGCTTTAGTTCCATGATTGGCTTTTACCTTATCAGCCCAACTTACACCAGAAGGAGCCAGGCGCGTTGCAGAAATTGTCACTGCGGGGTTCCTAAATGAAAGTCACAGCTCTTTTTAGTGTCTAATCAAATAACAGAATGGTTCATTAGAAAACTTTATCAGGACGCCCGCTCCTTAATCTTGGCGTTCAATGATTCAGGCTGAGAGCTAGTTCCAAAACCTGGAACCTACTATAAAATAACAAGAAAAGCTTATTATAGTAACTCTTCACACAGCCTGTCTCCTTTTCTCTTTCCACAGTTTTAAAAAAAGGTGTTTGTAGTTCTTGAACATTAAAGCCTCAGCAGATTTCTCATCAGCAAAATCCCTACAAATACCACTCATGAAAAAAATAAACCTAACCACAGAAACAAGGATGTAGCAATAAATCAGCAGGTGAGGTGTGGGGGGTTTTCTGTTTCTATTAGATAACTACCTTGGATAGCCTATTGCTGCATGTGGAGAAAAATATCCAAGTGAGATTACTTATATTTAGTTATCAATGAAACTAAATTAACAAGAAGTTATATTTGCCAATTAAAATTTTTAAATGTCTAATGACTGGTGAAATATAGAACACACTAGTGATGGACTAAGAGTTCCCACAGGAAATGTTCTCTCATACCAAATTTTAAAATCCCAGAAATAAACGTATGGTGAGTATTTACAGCCAAATATAACAGCTCTTCTATTGCATCTTCCTGGGTCCATCCTAATTTCATCAATCAACTGTACATAATGGGCTGCACCCATTACTAATACGAGGAGTCTAACAAAGCATATGGGCAGGAAGTCCAAAAAAGTGCAGGTTTAATTGTAAATGTAGATGACACGAATCCATAATGTACTCTGTTCCAAGGTCAAGTATATAAAGGAATAGATCTATTTTCTAATACCTACTCAGCAAAAATAAATTGTAAATCTGGAAGGCCATTCTATTAACCTTCAGAAAGATCCAAATAACACTGACCACCCAAACTTTGAATTTCTGGGTGGACAGAACTGTAGTCTTCTTTTTATTATTTTGTTTTGCTTTTTGCAAACAGTTCCCATTTTCTGCACAAGGCTTAGGGCAAAAACCGATATAGTTTTATTTAAGTGAATGCAAGCGAAATTTTTTAAATTGGAAGATGGTGACTTTCAAGAAGCACATGCTCAGGAAGGTGTCCAATTCTCTTCTGTAACAAGAGTAATTTTATCTGCAATCATACAACTGATTTCTCCTCCAAGCTTTACAACACTGATTAAAACAGTCCAAGAAATCCAGCTGCTTCATTAGCTAAAGCAAATCAGGGACAAAGAAACTGAGATCTTGCAAGTTTCAAGCAAATGTGTAGAAAACTCCCATATAACTGAACTCTCCACTTATTTTAATCCCAGCAAGATGTCAATTTGTCATTACTCCCTATTTTTATCACGTGAATCAAAATACCCTATCAGGAATAACTCCATAAATTACAAAACCGTGGCTGGTTGGTTGTTTTTAATAATCCCCATTGATCTTATGGGGATGCAATACCATTTCATGTGAGGAAACCACGAAGAGAGGCCAAGCCCCGTACCCTGTCTCTGATGGTCTCCTTGCTCGGCTGTATGGAACTATCAGAACAGTGCGGTACAGAACATACCTTTGGCATACTCTCCAGGTTGCAGCAATTTACACTGAAAAGTCGTAATTTATTAAACACATCTTTATGTTTAACAACCAAAAATGGACTTTAATCTTTGTGATATTAATTTCTGAAGTAATTTATGCTTTTGGCATCCAAAGCATCACATAATAACAAATTCTACACACTAAGTCTTAAATTGTCAGAGTATTTTTCAAGCTTGGGGTTTGATCATTTCACTTAGTACTTTGAATTCCTATACGTGAAAAATAATGAACAAAATTTTCCTACTCATCTCCTCTGTAAGTGATTTTATTTTTCATCCCCTTCTTGTTATCTCTTCTCCAAATTCTTTTCTTTTTGCATCAATACTGTTGGATACTTCTGATTGTTCCTCTTTCCAGTTTCTGTACTTTTTATACATTACTTTTGGGAAGAGATGAAGACGACCAAAGGTACGAGTCATTCACTAAGAATTTCTGCCGTGGTACACCACCACCTTCTCTTCTGTCCTCTATTCCTTTCCTAACAATTCCTAGCATTCTGTCAAAAATGTCCACAGTACCAAGTATGTCAAAACCCTTATTTTCTATCATATTTTCTCAAACACACACAAAATATTGTAGTTGTCTGGTGTTGCCTTGCTCTGAGACAGACAAGCAGGCTAAGACAGAAGAAAAAGTTTGCAAGTCTGAAGGACAGAAAACTCATCTTCTAATCAGCTGCTTTAACACACACAGTTGGTTATCTCCCTGTGATGATGAATAAAACAGCTCCAGTAACAACAGCAACGTGTAATTACACACACAAAAAGGCTTAGTTGAAAGGCACTGTTATGATGAGCTATTGTTTCTGTTCTAATAAAAATAAAACAGCACTGATTTTCACCAGATTCAAATTTTTCATTTGACTACTTGTGCATATATTCCCTCCATCATCATGCATTCAAAGCAGACTCCTCTCAAAATGTTGTCAGGTAGGTATCAATACATACTTCTAGAAAGAGACCAGCATCATTGGAGCAATTTTTCCACCAGACAGACTTTGCAATATTTTTGCAGAAATATTTGATATTCAAAATTTAAGAGAGAGCTCAATACTCAGAGGTACTGACCAAATGTTCTAATATTACATCTCTGCTGAGGACATTGAAACCACTTATGAAACAGTGTATGCGCTCTAGGTCCCAACAAACCTGAATGAATGAAAAAACACACCCTGAGAAAGAGTTAAATTGGACATACACATGCTCGCCGGAAGTGAAACAGCACCAGACAGTGCTGCTCCAAATTGGTGTTTATGCACATTTTTGTTGAATTGCTTTCAAATAGTCATTTTCATTTTAACAAGATGCTTTTTTTTAGTATAGAATATGCTCTATATTTAAACTAGTATCAGTTTTGCTATTCATGAGAATCATCATAATCTCACTTCACTTTCACTCTTTCTGACCTATATTTACTTTTGCACGCTCAGCTGGTCATTTGCATTGCATACACTGGCACTTTTAAAATGCCAATTACAGACATTTTGACCTTTGTTATGTAGTGGGAAGAGAGTATTAAACAGATAACATGAAATACACTAATTGTATTTTATCTTCAGGTCTTTGGAATGACCAGTAATTAAATGTATAATGAAGTACGTAAAAAATTAAGTCCTTGATTGGATTTTCTTTTACAGACCACGTGCTTTTCTTTCATGAATGCAAATAATTGCATATATGACTCAATAAACAGCAAAACAATATATTGATTACTATAGAAAAATAGTGTGTTCATGAACTCTGCTTCAAATGAATCCTTATTTCAGCTTTAATAAACTTATGATCTGGTTTCATACCCAAAATTTAAACTTCTTCGAGCATTTGATGTCACACTAATTCTATCTGTTGATGGACTTGGAATCACATGGCGTCCTGGAGACATTTTCTTTACTTCCCAGGCTAATGAAGTAGGTCTGCAAATTCAGGAAAGAAAAGTTTAAAAATAAAATTCGCAATAACTATTGCTTTATCACCTTAAAGGACAAACAGCACTGACAAATGCTATAAAGTATTAACGAATACTGCTGAATTTAGTCATACATCTTAGCAACTGTTTCTACACCAACTCCAGACCAGACCCATACCAAAAATAACACATACTCTCAAGACTACAATGGTTATTTTAAATGTCCGTGTGGGACCAAACATCAAACCAACCAGCTAAAAGGAAAGGATCAGGGGTAGGACTGGAAATATCCTCTAGTTCTAGTGACAATAACAATGCACATAAAAGGCCACAACCATTTAAGGTACTCTACGTTTTCCTATCCTGTGTAACAGAGCGTTCAATACAGTTTAAATGCTGCTTTGGTTAATATAGGTATCAAGTATCTCCAGTACATTAAAAAACCCCACACTTTAGAACTAACCAAATATATCACCATCTCCTCCTCCTATTATTCTACCACCATACCAAACTTTGTCAGCAGTAACATTTACTGAGTAACGTGTACTTGCAAAGACAATTGAACAGGTTGATTTAAGTTAACTGCCACTAACACAAAACATTCTCAGCCAAACAGACATAGTTTGAGCTGGAAGCCAGAGTAGCAGCTTCATTATGCATCTCATTGAAGTTGATGCTATTTTCTTTTTTATTTTTAACTCTTGCTCCTGAAGCTATCTGATTACATGAAGATTACCACTGGCAATTAAAAACAAAATCAAACTTGTAGAACCCAGTGCTGGTGAAGACGGATTCAGAAAAGCACTTACATAAATTATTTTTAAACTGGTTCCAGTACTACTAGCAGGATTAACAATCTATAATCAACTAATAAAACCACTCTGTCACATTTGGTCTACGTTTTGCCTCTACCTAGGCAGATGAGTGACTGAACTCACTACGTAACAAAGCAAAACAGAAGAACTAGAGCGTATCACTCCACACATACTAGAGGTCTCTTACCTTCTCCAGGCACAAATTATACCTGCAAAACCTTACTTCTAACTTACCTCTCAAAGCTAAAACTTAGGCATCACTAGGCACGATCTGTAATGACATAATCAGTTTGACCTTTCTGATACTGTATTTCCAAACCCTTTACCAGTTCCAGCACAGCTGTTCACTGATAACACTACCAGGGAGGATAAAATCCCCTCTATGTCCTCGCACCAACTCTGTCCCCAAAAGGAAAATTTCTTTCCTGCTGCCCCAGAGCAAATATTAAAATTGGTTCTATTTGCCAAATCCCTGCTACCAAATGAACTTTTACTATGAGACAGTATTTAGATGTAGATTTAAAAAAAAATATAAATCTAATTACCTGCTTTGAGCATCAGCTTTTTCTAGCTTCTCCTGTAGCTGTATCCAGTCGATCAATGCTTTGAAGTCCCTTACATAGTTATCAAGCATCATCAGGACTTCCTGAAAAGCAACCATTACATCAACCTTTGTATTTAAAAAAACAATCCCCCCCCCGTAAAGGAACTGAAAAGAAAGTAGAAAATTTACTAGTCTGTAGCACTGTCATAAAAAACAAAACCAAGAAAAGCCCTGAACACAAAAGAGCACAGTTTTTTCTATGAACAAACATTAAAACATTTATCCAATCGAAATCTGTGCACATTTTCTAAGATCTCTACAAGCACCAACGTCTAAGGACAAAATAGCAAAATTTGGCAAGAAATTAATTCCTACCATACATAAGTATCACTGTTTCAGGCTTTTTTTTTGTCAGTTATCTTTTAAAATTCATTGGACATACTTCATCAAATAAGCAAAACTATCTGTAAAAACTGATAGACCTGTGGGAGACTAAAAATGTCATGATTAATCTGTTTGAGAAGTAGAAATACCCAAAGCTACACAAAGGCAACTGCATCAGACAGAGGGATTTCTTTCTGGAGAATCCTGGGAACCCTGCAATAGGAAAAATTGGTTCTTACGCCTCTGTAGTTCAGCAAACCGTATCCTGTTCCTACGGACTTTCAAGTGTGCAGAACTTTCGAACGATGTCTGCTTGTACGTGTCCAGATTAATGACAAACATTCTACTGTCACCTGAGATTATCAGCACTATTGCACTAACAAAGCAGTTTTTAATCAAAGACTGTCATGATGATATTTTGAGGGGCAAAAAGAAAAAGACCACAGCATTACACTTGGTTTATAAAATCATTATGTTTGACACAAACTTACTGAGAAATAAACAACATATTTTCAAGATGCAATGTTTACATTCTCTCCTTTGATTAGCACACTTTAACAAGCGAAAAAAAGTCATTAATTGCACATTCTTGTCTATGCTGTAATTACGTGTCCAGACCTTACAACTCCAAAACCAAGATTATACTTCCTGACCATTACAAGCCAATAATTTTTTACCATTTAAAAAATTACTTTTGAACTATACAAAGTTACTGAAGAATTTATACATTTTTATGTGAATGCAGCACTGAAAGCTATAGTCATGAGCATATTTTATAGCTTGAAAGATTACACATTATCATAAAATAACACAACTGGGAGGGGTCTTAAGAGCAATCTAGTCCATCCCATAATTCCTGCGTGGTATTAAACACACACTGACAGAAATGATGTGGGCATGCTGGATTTTATTCAAGATATTGCAAAATCTTGACTAAATAGTTAGAATCTTGTAAATTATGTGTTGGTCTCTAACAAATAAAATTAACTTTTATGAAAAGACATATAAAATTAACTTGGCTTCATGCTGTATCAGGAAAAAATTCATAGATAAAATGCCAATGGCTGAACAGCAGGGAATTAAAAGACTTGTTTTGATAAAAATATCCTTAACTTTCAGAAATTATTGATTGTATCTACTGATTTCCAGTTTGGCCAAACGTACAAATGTAGTAACTATAGTAAGGTCAGGTTACATACCGCAACAATAAAAAATTAAGAGGTAAATTGGGATCTTGCAGTCTTTATTCAGACAATACTGCCATTTTTTCACAGCAAAGCAGAGCAAAAGACTATATGATTAAACTCTTAGTTTTGTTCCCTGAGCAAACTATAGTTATCTACTATCACCAGTAGGGAAAGGAGCAATTCTTTGCCATGCAGGAAGCTAGGAAATAACTTATATTCCACATATAAACTCAAAAATCATGTATTTAATGTGACAAAAACCACATAGACCATCACAGGCATGAGGCACCTTCTCAGCAGAGCTGATTATCACCCAACGAAGCACATGAATGCATTTCGAAAGGAGACAGTTCGAGATCACATCAATCAGAAATAGAAGCTTTCATAACTACTCTTCCAAAGACAAGAAAAATGTATACTGTACTCTACGATGAGAACGTGCTGAAAATAACAAAAATCCATAAATGAAGCTTGAATTCTACGAAAACGTACATCAACTTCACATGCCCCCTTTAAAATATAGACATAATTTCATGGTATAAGGAAAAATACTAATGATAAAGTGTTGCTGTTTTGCAAATTCTTTACTATGTCAAAGTCATTAGGAGAAATTTTCTGCTCAAAGCAAAGCATCATCACTTAGAAGTATTTTGGGAACAATTACAAACAAAAATGTATTTGTTCTTAAGTGCATAACTACAAATTTTAACAGTAAAACTTTTAACACTGGAAACAGTAAAAACACTCTACTACAGTACAGGTAATGAATGCACATTTTTGTAACATCACATCCCGTTCATCTTTACTTTTAATTCTTCTTTTAATAGAAAAAAGACCTCTAATGTATGCACAAACCTCTTCATATAAAATTATATGGATGATTATTCATTTTGTTTAACACAAATACAAGTTTGAAATTCAGCTTCAGTTTTCACTTAAGTATCCGTTTAACCAGTACGTCTGACAGATATAGAGCATATGCTGGTTGTTATAAGGGAAAAGTCAGAAGAAAGTCAAACACAAGGGAAATCAAACAGAATACCACTGCTGATGTAAAAGTTGCTCTTTGTTTTGAAATACTCCACAAAAAGCTAACAAAAAATCTTTCTTACAAAGGCAGTCGGTTTACAGCACTGAAATAATTCTTAAGTAAAGTCTGCTACAAGAAATGAACAAGTCAAGTATTTCAGCCAGTTCTTTTTTCAGTTTTGCTAATAAAATTTCAGTTTTCTAATTCAATTCATGTCCATTTAGGTTAGCCCACACTAAGTTGTGCTGACTGTTACTAACAATAAGAGCACAGAAAGCAAAATTTAATTCTGAATCATTTACTTTTCAAGTCTGCCACCGAGATATTCCTCACCAAAAAAAAAGAATAAATCTGAATACGAATTATGTTTCTGAAGTTAGTTGGCAGAGGAAAAAAAAAATACAATAAATGGCTTAACCTATTTTAAGGAATGTTTAGCTACACATTATCAGAAATGATCAGAGCAGAACCATGCAGCTGTAACCCGAGTCATGTTTTACGAACAAGGGAATACAAACAAGACAAGCAGCTGGAGCGGCCCCATATTCACTGATGCACATCTTTCTCCCTAAAGCTATGAGGGCCATTTTGTCAAGCAGGATGAAGCAGAACAAAAGTGGCTCTGAAAGCGCCGTTACAGGCATCCAGATAACTACATATAGATGTACAGCTAAAATTACCAATTAGTTTACCAATTGGCTGCAACGGATTCGATTGGTTTGTAATTAATTCTAGTTACTGGCGCATACAGCAGGACGGTTGGCGCCATCCCTTTGTCCTGCTGACACACAATACTGGCGTGCAGGGCTCTGGGGTCTTGGACATCAATACAGCTCTCTAGCTCACCTACGGTACCGAGTGTAGCAGATATACCCTGTGGTGCTGAAGCAGTGGAAACTTGTACCACTTGAGAAGGTGCTGACAAAAAGGAACCTTTATGGGGTAGACTACGGCTGCACTAGAGTCAAAACAATTTTAAATCCCATTATTTTTCAAGGTCATATCCATCCTATACGATTTTTAAAGGGCCAGTTCAAACTAAAAAAGAAAGCAATACTGTTAAAAAACAACACTTAAAGGAAAAACAGTGACATAAACCTGAAAACACTCACAATATGGCTCCTGTTTCTTTCCCCCTTCTGTTCAATTCTCTGATCAATAGTCCTGCACATCAAAAAGCTTTTTTTGTGCTTTTCCTTCTTTTCTTCAGCTCTCAGTCATTACTTTGGTTTCTATGTATTTATCTTAAAGTTGTACTTCTAGTCTCTTCAATTGGGTGATCATATTAATTACTTTGCAATCAACAAGGATCTCTAATATATACAGTAGCTACATCAGAATAATCCTATATTTCTGAATAAGGACAATTGTGACTGGGGTCCTAGATAGGCCTATTATGATCCTTCACACCACAAGTTCACTTTGTTTGGAAATCCTGTAACAGCTTTGAAACGTCAGCTTCTCCATTTACTCTCCCATTCTCAAACAAGGAAGAGGAAAACAGGGAAGCATGGAAGATTGTAGGATTTTAAGGTTACTACAATTCAAACTAGTAGAATATGTGTCAGAGAAATTAACTCAGTCACCACATCTGTACTTTAGCTTGCTCTCAAGGCTAGAAATGTGTCTTCTGTTTTACAAACTATGCATACTTTATACTGTTTCATTATCTATACCCAGTATTTTAGATTATGTATTTACCAAAATAAACTCCATTTTCTTGTACTGCAGTACATTTTTAGCAGGCAACTTAAGTTCCTTCTTTCTTTCTTTAAATTTATGTTTTTAAGTTTAACCAGGTAGTTCAGTAATTTGACACAAAAATTGCTTCAAAAAATTCCATGTAGCCTTTTTCATACAGTTGAATTACAAACACTTAAAGCCAGCTCTGGGGTTAGGTTAAACGACAATGATTGCCAAAGCAGTTCTTACAACTTTGGGAAAGGATAAAATGAAGCAGCTCCTCTAGCCAAAGGACTCTCATTATACCAACGTCAGCACATGGTAGATAATACTTAAAAAAAAAAAAGACAAAAAAAAGACTCTAAAACAGATGCAGAGAGGAGAAAAACAGAATAATTTTCCAGTAACTAAAGTTCTCCCAGTTGGTGTGCCTTTTTAAATGCTGTCACACTAGCCTTGCAGAAGCCACTAAGCAGCAAAGTCTAGATAGGAAAGCTGCAGGAACACATGGCCTCTTAGATCCAAGTGTTAAATGCCCCATATCCGGCCCCAGTTTGTCCCTCATTGATTCACCTGCAACATGACAGCCATAATCCACTATCTGCTAAGGGTGTGTTCCTGAGAAGGGTAACCATTACCATAGCAAATTTTCTCCATAAGAATCAATGTTGTGGTCAGGGGGAATATGCAGGGACTTAATCACACAATTTATCTGCACAAAAAATGTAGAAAAATATATACATGATGTGAAGGATGGAGAGACAGGAATAGGATTATCCACACTGCCAACTAGAAGACATGCCGGCTTTTCAGTATCTGCCTTTTTAGAACAGATTACCATTCCAAAAGATCTCATCCATTTCCCTCTGTGAAACTGAATGCCCAGTTCTTACCCCATTTTCCTGTCCTTCACTGCTGCTGGAAGATGACAACAATGAAAAATTAAATGTCCAAAAGGAGGAATGCTCACAAAAGATATTTTCACTTGGCATTGACTGCCACAATACAGCCACAGGGTATTTATTTAGAAAGACATAAACATACTCTTCCTAACTATCTCCAAATTCAATTTAATTTAATTAGCAATTAAAAGAATTTAGATGTAAAGAGCCAAAGATACTGAATAGTCAAACTCATCCTCCAAAAAAAGTAAAATGGACAGAGTTGCATTGGCTCTTATCAGTGGAAATAGGATCAAGATCCTGTTTGGATCAACTTGACCATTATACTCAATTACTGCAGATTTCCTTTTCAGTGCAAGTTAGGAAAATCCTGTTTTTTCTACTTTTAGCTCCAACACGTTTAGAAACAGTTTTATTTTCCTGGCTGTCTCAAAAGCCAGTAATCAGCCTGGATGACCATGGGTCTCAGTCTGCATGCATAGATTGAAATCATCAGAATTAGCATACCCGGAACCAAAAGCAGCCCTCACAAGATGTTCTCAGCAAGAGACGCTAATGAAGCAAGTTCCTCTCCTTCTGGGAGGCCTTCAATCAACTCAAACTCTCTCACAGATATCACCCTGATTGGAAAGCCTTAACTAAAGTTGTTTCAGCTGGTTCTCTCACATAACAACATCATGCAACATGTCAAGTCTTTTAAGGGAAAGTCTTTACTCTTTAGAATATCTTGTGCTGTCTATGAGAATCAGAACAACAGAATCTCATTGCTGAATGTTTCATTTTATAAGAGGGAATAAGAATCTCAAGCAGAATGAAACTGTTTTCACTGAACTATACTCAAGGTAGACTGATTTAAGAACGTATCTGTAAGCATCAGAAACAAGGAGAGAAACTACCCTTGCCAAATTATAGAAATAAATCAATTTCCACCAAATAGGTGGAAAGATAAAAGTTTGTATAAGCATTAAGTAATGCTAAACAGCAACTTTAAAGGAATATAGAACTGAATTTTCACATCATAAAATTCATTTTTTTGAAAGAAAAAAAAAAACAAACAAAAATAAACACTTGAAGCCATTAATTCATCCTAGGAGGAAAAAACCCCAACAATTAAGTTTGAAGTAGTTTGAGATTCTTCTAGACTTACTGTAGCCTTAGCTGCTGGATCCAGCTGCTCAAACTCTATCAATAAGAGTTTTATGCATGTGTGTGGTGTGTTGTTCCTTTTTTATATATATATACATATATAAAAATATAAATAAACAAACTCAGTTGCTGAGACACCTGAAGACCATAAAAGAGCAGTAGAAGACACATTTCTCTGTCGTGTTAACCAAAATTCCATTAGCTGGAATTCCAAAACTGGCTACAGAATCTGCCTTCCTCCATCTACAAATAATTTTGGGCTTAATTCCTTTTAGCATACAAGAAGAGATTTAACGGCATTACTAATTCTTTTCTGCCTAAGCTCACCACTCAAAACTAGAAAATACTAGGTAATAAAATATTCATATGAACATTAGACACAGAAACCTAACCAATGTATAGAATATCCATACAATTTGCATTTTGAAATGTTGAAGGTTATAGCCAAATCTATTAGACTACAAGTAATCTCTATCACTATTGCACAAACTGATTTATGTACAGTAAAATGATGCTTACACTTGAGAATCCTTTATTTATTTTAGAAATAATTCAGCCGTGTTCATTATATCTTTATATACAAAGCATCAAAGCCATATCTATATATCTATATACATGATTTGAGAGTTCTCATTTCCAAATCAATAGCAAAATACCAACTTCGGCAGTGCCCAAAGCTGAGAGAAAATATACACAAGCACCGATCCTCTTACACACATTTCCACTGTTTGTATCCTTAACACAACCCTTTCATCTGCAGTTTCAACCACAACCAGCCACTAGAGCCCTTTCCGATTTGGGAGCATCAAACATTATCTTCAGTGACAACGTAATCAATAAAACTATACCAACTTGTAAGAATACAAGAGAGTAAAAGGTATAAAATCAAGACGAAACACTTTTATACCAGATTAATATGAAAGTTTTAAATGCCACAAGTTGTCACATTTCATTTTTACATGGGTCTTCTTTTAATACGCTCTTTATACAACTAAAATGTTTAAATAGAACAGCACATTGCCATTTGACCAAGACATAAGTTTGAGGAGATACCACTTAAAAAGCTGAAATATGGATTAAGGGAGTTTTTGATAACAAGGATTTATCTTAATAAAAAGGATTTTTCAGAATCCCACAAAAAAAAAAAAAGAAGAAAAAGTTAACAGTTTAACCATTTTGGATCCTTATTTAATATTGTTTCCCATATATGTCCAGCAATAAAAATAAAAATGGTACTTCCTGAAAAGAGCTAACAAGATGTCTGTCAAATGAGTTTGGAAAGTAAATAAAATAGAAAAACATGGCAAGATGAAATTCTCATTTATCAAAATCACCTCAATTCTTTAGGTATGGCAGAAATACATTAATCCATTTTCAACTGAGCTGACGTGTCTGTCGGTATCTCTTGTAACATTTTAACAACGAGATACTTTTCTATGTAGTATAAAAAGTTTGCAAAAACAGCATAAAAATGAAGCTAATCCATTCTCATTTTTAGAATGAGCTTTAGTAAAAGCTTATTATAATGGGAATTTTCATCTTAAAATTTAAATATTCAGAAGATGAGTACTGCCATACATAAAAATGGAAAAAGTCTGAACTCCTCCTGCCCAAAGAGAAAGAAAAAAAACAAACCAACAAACAAAAACCCCACAACAAACCACAAAGCAGAAAAAGCCTTAAGTGGTTCTGCAAACTGTGCATCTAGTGGAGCCGGTCTTCCCACGATCTCCTTACTGGTTTCTCTGGTGTCAGAAGTGACATGGACTTCAATTAATTCCTATTAAAACACCAAAAACCCCCAACAAAACAAAAAGCAACCACATACAATCCCTCTTCCCTCGGTGCATTTGCATTCTCTTGTTCTCTCTCCGAATTCCCTGATGCCTAATAAAGATTGAGTGGCAGTTATTTCTGCAATGTGAACCTTAACAGGACGTCTTCTTCCAAGCTACTCACCTACCTCTTGTGAAACGTATAATGACTAAACTAATTTAAATTGGTCCACTGATATTAAAAGTTACAGCAGGGATGACAGAAAACCATGGATATGTGAGGACAGACAAGACACACTGCATTAAACCTGATCTCCTACATCTGAAAGCTTACCAAAAGGATTATACACATACGCATTACTCTCCTGCCAATGAAGCTTAACATATGTTGCCATGCCACATCTGTATTGTTAGTATTCTGCTAACGATAGCAGAGTTAGGGAGATACCTCATTAGACCACACAAAATAAATAACCAGAGGCACAAAATCACTTTGCATCCTCCCAGTCCTGCACATTCAAGCAGTCGGAGGCGTCCCTGGAATAACGCGCAGAACCTTGCTACAGCCATCTTTGCTGCAACAGCAGAAACCCAAGCTGGCACAAAACAGGGAATCTAGATTCTGTTCACTGCTTTAATATTTTCAAGCAGCAAGAAAAGACACGACCAGAGATCTTGCAAGATCTGGCCAAGCAGGATCAGAACAGTCAATATAAAGTATGAAACTCGGTGCTGGGGAGGAACATGATAGCAACATATATAGGCCTACCAAAGCCAAGGCAGTAAAACAACTAAGTGTTTTAGATAAGCAAATGATGATTATTTACCTGAACTGAGTCACACATGGACAAACTGTAATGATCAAACTCAAGACTGAGTTAAGCTATTTTTCAGACAGGACATAAGCGTTCTACTAAGCTACATGATTTCTTGAAACAATGTCACGTGAGCACTTTTCAAATATCGTTTGCCAACTGAACTCTGAGTCTAGATCATGATTTTAATTTATGAATTTCTAAAAGGTTGAGGTACTATCATAAACAATTTCTATATATTCCATAACATGAAAGCTGCACTTAGACAACGTATTTCAGTTGATGGAGGACAGCAAGCACTAGCTTTTCAGGATCAGAGGTGAGGAAGACTCACGGTTTCCATGAGGACGTGTTGTTCATTATTGCAAATAATCCATCCAAAACTAAAACATACCACCAAGCTAATGATGAGTCTGATCACTCCCTAGTTGAAGCCTACATATGTAGTACCAGAAATGTTATATGCCTATCTATTAGGAGTTATGTATAGCACTCGCTTCAGAAGACAGCAGTTAAGACACTCTGCTGTAAGCGATTAGCTAGAACACATTGACAGCTTCACCTCTGGTAGAAACCGCACTGCATCTGTCAACAATAACCACCCCAAAATAAATAATGACAATCAACAGAATTGATAAAAGTGAAACATTATTAGTAAAAATAATTTGCAAGTTTGCAAGACTCAACAGTTCTATACTTCATCACTTAATTAACAAAAATTTTAGTACTTTATCAAAAGAGTAATAATCATAATTTAACAGTAGCCTTTAAAAGAAAATCTCACAAACAAAAAAACATAGCACAAACACGTATTCTAGCTACTCAGGTAAGGTACTTTTTTGTGCTGAGAAGAAAACATCTTTAAAAAGGTAAAAGCAACATGAATGTTATGTAAATTTTACAACTCATGACATTGGACTCCCCTGTTTACTCATTTTTGGGTTTTTCCATCCCTGTTTTGCAAACAAGTAATCCAATACACACAGATATACACATCATTGTCAAGCGGCTAATAAAATGAAGACCTTTCACTTAGGCTATGTAATATCTCCATCCGAGGACAGATCATGTAGCATGATTAAAATGCTGGATGATATCTAAGCCCAAAAATATGTGATAATGATACAAATACGCTTCTGTTCTTTCAGTCACAAAAGTTTAAAATGGTAATCTAATTACAATGCAAGGCTGACTGATTTTCTTAAACCAAAAAATTCTCCAGAGAAGTTTCCTGAGCAGGAAGACATTAAAGTAACAAAATGTTAAATTGTGTTAGACCAACCAGCGATTTGGAAGCCTCTAGCTACTGTTTGGTTTTCAAACCTGTTTTCAATGAAATGTATTTGTACGCTAATCTCAAAGTCAATTTGGCCGTGTCTGATTACAGCAGAGAACTCGATGCATGATAAGAAAAAATTTTACTTAAATTGATATATGTAATTTTTTACAGTGATTAGATAATCATTTCCAGAATGTGTTGAGTTTTCAGCCATGTTTAATATGAAAACAGAAGCCGTATCTTTAACATTTTTTTTTATAATGTATTCTTTTGGCTTCTCTTCATGCTTGCGCTAAATTCCATTTCTAAAGAATGACCGATTTTTATTAAACGACAATGGTCCTTCGACAGATCTACTAGAAAAATCACCATAAAACAGATGCACAAGCTATTACAAATACAGGTTATTTGAAATTAGGAAGTGTGCCTTACAGCGACATCCCAACCAGACATTGTTTATGCTCGCCCACCAATCATTTTCTTAACACCACAGAGAGAATTTGGAAGAGTGATAACTACCACTGCAAAAAGGGAGCAATGTATAATTAAGCCACTTAACAGGAAGCAAACAAATGTGAAAAAAGCTGAATCACAACAGTGCCACCTACAGTAAAGAACATTACAGGGAAAACATAAGTAAGTTGGTGTTCAGTCAGAAAATTAAAAAATAAGAACTCAGTAAGGAAAATCTGATTTCATCAAAAAACTGAGATCTACTAACAGTATGTACATCACTACGAGTTTTATACACTTCAAAAATTAGTCACTGCCTAAGATGAAAGCATCTTCTTAAATCTGAATAAATACGCCATCAGTTTTCCTATTTACCAGCCTTCACTAAATACAAACCAAAAAGTAACATGTTTCTGAAGCTCTAATTTGGCTTTTTTGTAAAGTATAAAAAAAGCACGATGAGAGCCACATGACAACAGGCAAAGAACGGCCGGAGACTTACCTTGCATTCTACTACACTCTGATCTGATTCACATGTAACATAGATTTCATCAACTGCCCGTCTCAGATTGTCAAAAAGAAATGCCCAGTATCGAGCTCGCAGATCAACTTTTCGAGGCTGTCTTGTTTTTGTTGGGCTTTTGTCAAAGTTTTTATCTCCAGTTGCTGCTGCTGTTAATTTACAGTCTATGGTAGTGCTCTGAAAAAATAAGATACAAAAGAAAAGGAAAACAACAAACAGAAGTATGGTAAGGGATCGGGTTTCTGTGCAACACATTTTTTCAACATATTCAAACATTTGTAAACAAGAAATTTTTCACTGAAGACAACATCATCCCACTGACTTGAGTTTTTTAAAGGACACTTTCTTAACTATAGGCAGCAGCTATGTAGAACTAGGTTCTGTTCCTTTGACGTTTATAACCCAACATTCACATTGCATAACAGTACAAGATATTGTGCCTCTTAGCACACTGGAAAATTACATTTTCTAATTACGTATCCTGTATTACTTATTCTGATAAGTATGTGCATCCAGAGATGAAAATAACATTTTAATAATAATCATACCATCAAAATTCCATCACAGTTAAATTCTATTACCAATACATTACATATGACTTCATCATCTTTAAACCCTCATTCTACTATATGAGCATTAATGTCAGGGAAATGCTGATGTGGCTAGCGTTTTGATCGATATGTTATGGTCATACTGCAGAGGAGATGCCAGCAAGCACTGAATTAGTTACAAAAAGGAAGCTTTCACACTTTAGAAGACTTGTACTGAGATTTCCACTCACCATATTGTTAACATTGCAAGTTCAATTCAACTCAATGTAAGGGCTGTGCCAATGAATCAACAAGTCTGAAAGTGTCCTCATGCTGTTTTAGGTTGCAATTTAACAGCTTTAACTACAACAAATCTGTTTTGATTTTCAGTGTTAATATGCAGACTAACTGACGTAGTACTGCTTTGCTGCACAGATGCAGAGGACTGCCAATACGCTAAATATGATGGGAGCAGAAGGAGAACATCCAACTGTCTTCACAAACACTGGCACAGCCAGGAATCACTACGTACCTACTTGGATGTACTGTTATGTCACCTCAGCGTTACATATCTGGTGACCTTGTGCATTCAGCTTAGTCACTCATATGGGGATATGTCTCCTTGACAGATCCACTGTCGCTTATCTCCACAGGACATTCCGAAGGATTCTGAAGCATGCCTATTTGGCTGAAAATACCAAATCAGTGCTCGGCCCCATGGCACTGTCCTTATTAAACTGGAAATTCTCTCCCACAACAAGAAACAGAAAAATCCTGCTACCGTGCCAGACTTCTGTAAGCTTCCATATTCCGTAGTAGCCAGGTGGATAAGCACCTCCAGTAAACCCAGAGCGATGCCCAACTGTGTGCCTTTCTGTGATGGAGGTATTAGCTACATCCTACAATAGTCCTCTTTTTGGTTGGTGTGTTCCCACCCCCCCCATTAATGCATTCATTTTAACAGCACCTTTGTTGCATTGATCCACTGTGGCACAGATGTTTAGGAAATCAGTTCTTACTGGAGTACACTTGTAGGGACTACTGCAAAACCCCGTTATAAAAACTCTGCTTATGGTAATTGAACAGAAACAATCAACACCAACATTGCAAAAGCCAGTACATAATTATAATTATATAATTATACTATTTAATCACTAAGTAGAAATACTGTAAATAACAAAACAATTAACTGGGATTCAAGTCTTTTTGTCTCCTGTGTACAAAGCTGGGAAATATTACTTCTTTGTGCCAAAAGATTAGTTTAATGGAAGGTAAGTTTATACTTGGAGACAGAGAATTTTTACAGAAAAGTCATTTTAGACCACAGGCAATATAAGGTAATCAGGAACAGTAACATCATTTTGGATGGACTTATCAATGAAAGTACTTCTAAGGAAGAGCTATAGTTATCTCTTTGTGATTAAATATATAGAATAGAGACCCAAAGATTGTACAAAGTCTAGCAAAAATCTTCCTCATTCTCCTTAAGAGGATCTTTGTTTTTTGTGGATGCCTCTTGAATTCCAACAAATTGTGCTCAAGTTACAAGAAGTTCCCTGCATGTTTAGGAAACATATAAATGAACTTGTATTTCTCATGCTCAAATTACAGAATGGGAAAGTAGGCAATAACCAAATGATTTTTCAATCAATGTATTTAAGAATATAAATGCCTTTCTTCTCTAGATTTTAGGGGCCTTATTTGATAAATTCACACCGTAACACAGCTTCCCATTATAAGAGAACTGAACCCTGACATGAAGGTAGAACCTGCAAAACTGTTTAGCAAATTCCAGAGCTCTGTTTCTTCGGCAGCTTCTCTCTCTGGGTTCCAGTCTGCTTATTCCCCCCAGTGCTCTGACTACCTGTACCACACAGCATCAAATACAGCAAATGATGCTTTGGAATTTGGGAGGTAGAACCCAGGGCTGTCAAAATGGTTATGCTCTCACCCACATTTGTGTTCACTCTAATTATTCTGTAAGAAGGGGAAGAATGGGAACCTGATTTACTACAATCACACTAACATCTCTGCTACCNTGGGAACCTGATTTACTACAATCACACTAATATCTCTGCTACCCTTACACATATCTCAAAATGCTCTAAGTGTACTCCAGCTGAACCCCAGCTAACATATGCACAAAAGACATGTTCAGAAAAGATGCATGTCATAAACAACCAATTAACAGGAATTTCAGAAGTGTTTCATATGTCAGAGTATTTCACATCTTTTCTTCTAAGACATAAGAGCCACCCCTTAAAAGATACAGCTTGAAGAAAAGATGCTCCTTAGTTGAGGCCTTGTATATAAACCTTTAAAGCTTATACTGGCTAATTTACAGCTCCTTTAAAATACAGTTTATAATGACACAACCTTCACAACAGAATCATAAATAGCTATATTAACAGTGCTATCTTTTGCTGCCTGTATTTATAAAACTTGACCTTACTGAAGGGACCAGGTTTCTACTCAGCTAATAATGTTGATATAAAGGATCAGTTGTTTTGAAACAGGAACCACACGTAATTACCACTACTTGAAAGATACATTTTCAAATGTATCTTTAAGACAGTGTCATGGAATATGTTTTGATATTTAGCAATAAATGTTTTCCACCTACTATATTTGGCATCCATTTATCATCTCTTTTATATGTCGACCATATTTTAGTTAGGAAAACAGCATGGTGAACTGTGTTAACTATTGTAACTTGTAGCAGTTCCATTATTACCCCTGTAAGCAGATTTCCAGTGTCTAAGTAAAACTCAGCAACATTTACAGCTACTCATATTCCAGTAGAACACCTTCGAAAGGATACAAGCCCCTCAACTACCAAATTTCTTAGACAGAATCACAATCACACAAGCAGGTAAGCATTAAGTTGGTGGTTGGTTAATAGAAATAATATTTTAAGTTCTCGATACAAGTCAGTTCTAACATACATCTGAATTTGTCACAGCCTGGCATCTGCGACTCAAGGAAACAGAAGTCAATTTTCAGAGAAGAACCCAAATTGTGTCACGTGTTTGCCACTTCAGTCTCCAGAAATTCTTGGAAAAAAATAAAACTCAGCAAGCTATTTCTAAACTTAATCAAGTTTGGCTGGCACCAACGTTACTGAAATGAAAGCTAGTATTCACTTAAATTTAAGAGTTGCAGCAAAGACTTCTTTTAATATAAAGATACTACTAATATTTTATACAAACTACCACTTTCTGTACAAATGTTTAATGCAAGCACCAAAAAATTACTAGGATTTCTGAGTTAATCTGTATATTGTTCAGCAGTATCTTTACCTGTAAGCGTCTTAAGTAAATTCTCTAATGAACCAAACTAAACTTTCACTGTGAAAAGCAAGAAATGCTAGATTAGGTACAGACATTTCAAGACTGTAGTTTCTGTGCTGATGTACAGCTATAGCTTCGTTACTCTTACTCATCCTTCCTGGAACGAAGTTTTAATTAAACAGTATTTATTAGAAGTGTGTATTTCTGACCAGATCAAATTTTTCAGTGTCATGCCCAGGTTGAGAGTGATGCAATAATAGTGAAACTCAATTGACAGAGATGATCATCTCTCAATCTCTCTGGTATTCTGAGGGAACATATGGGCATAGGACACAATATTTCTAACAGTGTAGTCTGAAGAAGATCAGGCAATAATCCTGCATCTTCACCAAGAAGGAGCTACACCCAAGCCACATAAGCTCTACCTACATCCTTGTGACTAGTGCTTCCAACTAACTCTTACCAGATTTTTCACTTTGGTTAGTAGTTGACTTTCCACTGACAAGACACAAGGACACAGAATTAAGTTTTTCTGAGCAGAGTTCTAAAGCTCCAATCCTGCAAACTTCTACACATTGTCCTTAACTGGATACAAGTACTTATTTTGAATCTTCTAAGTGATCTCAGAGCCCTCAGCCTTTAACAATACACTTATCCAAAATTCAAACTGTGTTCAACAACTTTGCAGACCATCACACATCACAAAAAACCCCCAACAAACATAGTATTTACAAACACACCAAAAAATAGCTTGCCTTGGCCTCCCCCCACCCTCAAATAACATGCACGTTTACCCAAAGTGTGATGATGGCTTATACAGACATGATCTAGCAGGCCTACACTGAAGCTTGTCCTGACTAAAACAAAATCCACCCCATAACGGCAAAGATTCAGAGGCATTAGTTCATATTATCTCACTTGTAGTGATAGTTAAAACTTTCAGCTGCAGAAAATGTAAAGCTTTTGTGCCTTTGAAATGAAGACACACAGGAATATTCCTTCTTACATCTCAAAGTAACTCAGTGTGAATGATGAAAACGACATTAAAACTGAATCTTTTTTTTCTTTCCTTTTCCAAAATAGTTTCAGTAACTTGCCTTGGAGTTTTGGAAAGTATGAAGTGTATATTTATTCTCAGCATGCCAAAATTTATTGAATGTAGATTTACCAGCACCCTACCGAGAGGAAGATGAGGTTGATAAGATCACGTGAAAGAGTTCTTCTAAGTTTATTTTCTTGAGATTAGTGGCCCATTTATATGTAAAGGAAAATTAAAACTGAAGGCTCAATAAAAGTAACAAAAAAAGCCACCAATTTACAGCAGTATCCAGTGTCTGAAATGCAATAGAAATAAAGGTGCTGAATGCCAAACTGAAGCGCCAAGATGCACAGACACTCAGCAGCCCATTTCAAACCTTAACTGTACCCACTAAGAATACACTGTTTCTACAATATAGTTTTAGTACAGCAATCCCACACAGCGCCACTGAATAACAATCAAGTATTCTCCTGAAAACTCAATATTTACATTATCCCAAGTGACTAAAATGGACAAAACCTAAACTACATAGCACACTACTCTTACACCCAAAAGGTTCTGAGGATAAACCCTTACAGGAAGCCCCAACTACATCAATAAAAATCCACCTTCACGAAACAAGAAAACCAGAATACACAGTGTTTGTAACATGCTAGTATGTGAAAAGAGAACACAAGGTTAATAGTTGCTAAACTAAATTGGGAAAATAACATGCTTGTTTTAAAGATGCAAATACATCTCTATGAAAGCAGAACATTTTTTCTTTTTTTTTTTTTCCTTTTTCTATATTTTTTTCTTCAAAAGAATAATGTCTTCCATATGCCATACTATCAAAATCTGACAGACTGTGTCAAAATACTAAGTGGCTAAAGCCATATTAATGGCTAAATCTTTTAATCAAAGAAAAGCGACTGTTAAAAATATTAAACATGAGGAAAGATTGAGGTATTACTTTATTAATGCAATAAAGATTGCCAGTCACATAGAAAAAACATGAATAAAAATAAGAGCAGTTTCTTCTTGACACTTCTCAGTCAGACTTGCTTTCCAGTCATAACTCTCGGAAATTTTACTCACCTGGACTAATTTTTTCCAAAATAGGATATATTGACTTCAGCCATTAACACATGAGGTCAAGAAATAAAACATTTCCTTCAATTAGAAATTGGGCAGAAAGGTAGCCCTTGTGTAAGCAGCATGCTTATAGCAAGAATATCCTGTATCATTTTATTGAACAGCACTTTCCTTAAAATGATTTTAATGCTAAAAAGTCATGTATCCAGAGGTTAGGAAGCGTGAAAAGTAAAGGCTGAGGAAGATAACCTAAATTCTGGCATTTTATATATGTATTATTCAGCCAATAATGTATCAGAGATATCACAAAACATTTTTATGTTGTAAATTTTATGTCATGATAAAAAAAAAAAGAGCAGATACCTGTTTTGCAGTCTTGTGTGTTCCTTGATTCACCCTCTTTGTTTTTCCACCAGCTTGCCATTTCGATTTTCCTGTGGGAGAAGCAAATATTTTAATCAACAATGATGATTTTAATTAGATAGAGCATTTTAAAATGCACATATCTCATCTTGCAATGTACTGATATGGGCACAATTTATGAGTTAAGAGGTTTGTAAAACTGTATACTCCAAATATATATTCCACAGTTCAGAATGTGGATAATGCCAGAAGACACAGAAAATGAAAAAAATTACAAAGGCAGGCAAGAATTACAGACTTCATTAAACAAAGATAACCCACCTTTAAGCACTCAATGCCTCTGAAAATCATATTACAATCTACATGTCAAATATGACACTAGTTTTCTATACAGATTAAAAAAAGTCTGCTCTTGAAGGACTGTTCAATGAGATATTACAGAATTAAAACAAGGAATATCTTTCTTAGGAAAATAATTCAGTTTTTCTCAAGCTGTTTCTGGCAAGAAAGACGGGGGAAAAACAGAACTTCGGACTGGATTTAATTCACCTACATATAGGTAGCCAAAGGAAGAGAGAAAAACATTCACAGAGCATGAGTCAGTCCCCTGAAGATCTGAAATGTCTTCTCAGATGTACCTGTCTCCCTCCACTGCTTATATGAAGTGACTTTAGCAACTAGGCTTCAAAAGTCAGTTTAAATTCCCACAGTCAAAAAGGATAATTTCAGGTCTAAGTGCTGTGGTAGCAGCAATTTCTTAACTGATTAAGAGTTATCTTTGCATACATAAATTTGTGTTAGCCTAGATCTACCTGACATGTTTACATTTAATCTTTGGGATTTGCTATGGGGTGATAAAACAAAAAAAACACCTTTTTTTTTTTTAAAGTTTTATTCTTCCAGCTTAGTATCTAACTTGCACAACGTGAAACTCACAGGATCCAATTACCAAAAATGTAAGCAAGTTAAGACAAAATACTAACTAAGGCAAGAATACTCTCTAGCACAGATTACATCTAAGTAAAAGTTTCAAGATTATTTAACTGGATGAAGCCAAGCAAATAAATGCATTAGTTGAATATAGTTCCTTCCTAGACCATGGAGATCATTCTTGAATTTCAGAATTGTCCAGTCCAGTTTTTAACATTTCTTAGGCCAAATGGCCTAACACAGTCCAGCTGTTTTGCACTGCTCTGGTTATGTAAAGCAGCTGTAAACCTGTCTCAACCAAGCAGTTGTACAGCTGGTTTGCATCATTGGCTATTCCAGGGAACAAGGCTTTTAATTTTAAAACAAATTAAAAATTATTTGCTTGATAATTCTTTTTAAAATGCTACATTAGCCAAAACAACAGGTACAAATTAATACATTGAACTCAATTTAGCAGCGTTCGGGAAAAAATTTGATTCAGCTACCGTATGTATAAAAACTTCCTGTTCATTAAAAAGCTTAAACTGCAGGGCAGTTCCATGTCAGAATTGTGTTAACTGAAATACTTCAATCACCAAAATCTCTCTTCTGACATGATTTACATTCTGCAAAGACAAGATTTTGAATGCAATGGCATAGAGAGCTTGCACAATGAAAAGGCTTACAAACAAATATGGGTATGTTTAAATTAAAAAAGGGCAGATGAACACACAAAAAAAGTTGAAGTCTGTTTAGACTGTATAAAAACCAGAATACTAATCCATCACCTAAGAACTCGGAAATGTCTGAACAAGTCCCTTGTGAAGACAAAAGCAAGTTTTCAGGCATCTTCTATATAAGGGAGACATTTAGAGAAACAAAACTAATAAAAATACTAGGTTTGGCAAACTTAAAAGCAAATAGTGTGTGGCAAGGACTAATTTTTTCTTAAGGTGTACAGGCCAAAAAGTTTTGAATTTCAGCAGCAGCCACATTTCCGCGCTTTGTTATTCTTTTTCTTCTAATAAGTGCCTCTGGTTATTATAAGACATCTTCCTTTTTGCTTTTGCCCTTTTATATTCACAAGTAATGACAACACAAGAGCACTGCTCAATGGTTGTGCGTATGTTCAGTGACTACTGGTACCGAACTACACAATACCAGCATTGCTATGAGATGCGTAGGAACTCAATGACATATGAAGGGCATTACCTGCTAGGAATTTACTGAGTGTTAAGGAAAGAACAACAGTGATCAAAGATATCATCTCATTAGCTATTAAGTTGCCAATATGAAATACATAAAGTAGCAAAGTTTTGCAGCATTCTGGGACCTACAGTCATATTTTACACTTGAAGTCCATTTCCTCTCTGTCTGGTAATTAAATATGAAGCACACAGAGTTTATGATTTGTGAACGCTTCCTGTCACAAAAAGCTGAGGTGCTATTATCTCAAAAAAAGTGCCACTGATAAACTATTTTCAAAAGCTATCTTTTATACTAACAATCTCAACAATCACCCCTCTCACCTCTCTCTGTTGGATAGTTTTACTGTGAAAATGTGGGATTAATTTAGTAATCAATAGCAGCCCTCATTTCTGTTGTCACTGTGGCAGAGAACTACCGTGTACGTTGTTTCAGTGCCTTTGACACTGTTCATCATCACACCTTCAGCAGGAACAATAACAATTTTTACTTGTATTTCTTTTCACCTCTTTGAATGAATCTGAGGATACAACTGGGTAAGCATTCTGTTGTTTTTGTCCAGTTCTTATCCACAGTGTGGTAAATCTACTTTGTCACCTGTCTTCTTCCATGTTATCTATAAAACCTCTAAGACGGTCAGCCTACATTATAGCAGCGTTGCTACACTTAATTAGTCTGTACTCCAGAATGTATCTTACTAGCCCCAGCTGGCACAGTTGTCCATCTTAAGATACATTTTCCTAAAAATGAGGGTTGGATAAGACCTGGTTGTCTGAATCCCATTTAAAGTAAGGCAGAGGCATCTGCCTGGAGGAAGCAACAAGATGAGACTGATTATTTTTGAACCCTTAACTGAGGAAGCATATTGAAGTTTCTAATATTATTATAAACCGCATTTTTTTAAAAGTTCGTAAAGCAGTAGGAGATACAATTTTTCTAACCGTACAATGCTAAGCATCTGGAGCGACTGCCTTCAAGCACGGAAAACCAAAATTCTCCATGTTTTTCCACCTCCAGATTGAATTACAGTAATGTATTTTGCACAAAATTACTTTTACAAATCACTGACTCGGTCTCATCCAGAATATAATGGCCCTGTATTCACATACCATGGATTCCCATTCATTTCAGTGAAATTCAAGGTTTGAAACCTATAAGCCTTAAAGAATACCCTTCCCTGCATGTTCTATTCTGCCAGTTACAATCAGATCCAATGTTGCTAGGGCTTACAGACACTGTTTTCAGTCATGAATTTTTACAACTTCCTTACTTGGCCAAAAAGAGCCAAGTTTCCTGACTTTCATCACATCCTGATGTGATCCTGACTTAGTCCATCAGGCTCTTGCTAGAGCAGCAGATTATACTGCAGGCTCCTCAAAGTATGCCAGGTACCTTTCAACCAATTAAATATGTTTCCTTACCCTGAAATGCTTAATCTACAAATGAATTCTATGTAGCAAGAGCCCGAATGATTTTAAACAAATAAGAAATAAGAAGTGAACAGTTACAAATACAAGATTTTCCTTTTTTTTTTTGACGCATCTCTTAAAAGATCTAAAGGTACCTTACCTTCTTTTAATAGTTATATGTCAAGCCTCCAGGATGTCTTAACTGTTGCTAATATAGCAGCTTAGATTTTTGTAATAAAATTTGTGTGTAGCGCCTATCTGTATGCAGTGCCTCAAATTTCATGCTAGGCATATAAAATAATTACAAAGGAAAAAAATCTGAAAACCTGTAGTAGAATAATCACAGCTTTCCAAGGTGGGCAAGATATAAGTGACTGCAACAGGCGACTGGTTGGCCCTAGGTTTGGGATGCAAATTTGATTACGGAGACAGAATATCAGACTAGCGAATTTTTCACAGTTAAACACTCTCCTCCTAGGACACAAAGTCAAGTGTACTGTTAATTAGTCTGTCCAACACAATCTGCTGCACATCAATGAATTCTGTGAAAGAGTATCTTAATTTCAATAGTTGAAATGTCTTAACAGTCACTATCTCTTCCAGACAATTGCCACTATGTTTTAGATTTTCTCATGTCATTGATCCGTATTCATAACTAGAATTTCAGATCAGATCTAACAAGGGCACATGCTGCTCCAAAACATGTAACAGAAGTGCCAACTTCCACTTCAGAAATCTCTCTCCTTGTTAAGGAAATATTCCTTATTGCCAGGAACTACCTATTTCCACTAAGGAACCTAGAAGGTTTTGATTGCAATTCTTTTCATTATTGTTCTTTTACCTATGTCTTTTACCTAAAATACACAAGTCTTTCAGAGGAAAAGTTAAATGGGAAGAAGGACACAAGCACACAATTCTTAAGGGAAAAAGAAAGGATATAAACTAAAAAAATGATCCAGCATTTTAATTTATCAACCCTCTATAACACTACTGCTAGTAATTGCAACTGCCCATACCTTCACTGTTTCTGCAGAAAAAAAAAATATCTCATAATGAATAACAGTATATAATATAAAACGTTAAATCACACACTGTTACTGCCAAAGGAACGCCTCTGAACATTAAGAGCAGAAGAAACTGCCCAAAGACAAAATTCTGCTTCGTACAGAAGAGCTGCAAATTGGCTCGGGCAACCTGAACCTTTGGCCTGATTTACACAACGCCTGAACAAGTCAGAACTGTCCTAATTCATGATATTGCTGTATCATTCCTCAGGGACAAAATACATATTGAAAGATCAGCATAAAATGAATCAGCGCTCACTGACACCAACATATATACCCCCTATGCCAAGACAAGGGTCAAAAGATAAAGGATCTGGCTCTGCCAGACTTTCATTAGCCACAAGTTCCTTTCCACAGGGAAATCTTCCATCAGGCAATTATCATCAGATTCTTTGTAATGTACAAAAAGGTCAGGCTATGATTTAATGAAGAAATTTTAAAAAGAAGAAAGCACCAGTGACAAAAAGTTTAAAAATTACAAGGGTGCTAATATAACCAAAAGAAGGAAATGAATATAGCTACTTGGATTTTAATTATCATACATAACAACTATCCAACGAAGGCTAAAAATTCGCTTTTACATTCATTCTTCGTGTTTTGGCAGAAAACATTAGAGCGAACATTCATCTACAACTCACACTCATTTTTAAGGAGAAAGTCTTTCTTGAAAGCTTCTAAAATAATATTGCAAGCAAGGTAGTATTAAAAAATAACAGATTCTTTAAAAAGAAATTAAATCAACTCACATGTAGCTCAAAAATATTGCTAGAAATATACTCCATGTTCCTTCCGCATATACTCATTCATGTTACTACCTTGTGCAAAAGTGTAATTCAGAATCTATACATACTTCAGGCTCCAATTCTATCCTGCTTAAATGACGTATGTGACTAGTCCGATAATATCAATGGATCTACTAGCATACTCAAGAACACGCAGGCCAATGTAAGACTAGCAAATAGATAAATGCACCTTCTGGAGACAGGGGTAAATGAAGCTGCCACAAGAACACATAACTGGTGCACCTAAAAATCCGCATTTTCATGATAATAGACTGAGTAGCTGTTGCACGTGATCCAAAGCTGGGAGGTATGCATTTCTACTTGGTGAGATTATGCTCAAGTCTTAAGTTACCCCCATTTTCTCTTTCTACATGTAGCTAACAAAGACTCACAGTACATGTTTTTTTGCTGACCAGTTAGGGCTTACCAAAAATGCCGCTATACAAAATGTACTAAGATAGCTGGGACAACACTGAAGCAAAAGGGTCAGAACCTGAAACCAAAGCTTGCGAATGTGGACACTTGTAATTAGGTTTAGGATGTTTAGCTGACAAACATAAGTTAACCGCCATTCTGTTTGTCACTGTTCAACGAAGGTACAGCTGTGCCTTCCGAAGTGAATGCAATTTCCTTAATGAAACCTACACAAATGTCCACATACAAACATCTAAATAGGTTTTCAAGCAACTCGTTGTCTTCCGTGACTTTAGACTTTTCAGCTTTAAAAGAAAAAAAAAAATAAATCACAAATACATCTTAATGCATAAAGCAAGCCAAAGACAGTTTAAACGTTGCATCAATTTGCTTCAGACATAGGGTTAATTATCTTATAACTTAGTGTCCTGGTTTCAGCAACACAGAACTAATGTCTCTTCTAATGACTACGAAAACTGTGCTTTTAGAAAACTCTAGTGTCTGAATTTGTGAAAATATTTACTTTATATCCAGCCATGGTATGTGGGTTTCAAGGTCTCAGTGTTTTCGAGCTTGCCAGGTGCAGGGATGAGGAGGAATGAGACCTGGGCACTTCATCCAAGCTGGCCAACAGGAATATTTCATATCATGAACATCACATTCAATATAAATTAGAAAGTTTGCTGAGGACTTCTCTCTCTCCCTTAATGCCTGCAGTCCTGAGAACTTCTTGCCACAGTGCCAGACCCCTGAGCACCTCCCTTCCTCCTGAAGCCATAGCGCTCACCATGTCCCATGTTTGCTGTCCACTGCTGGGAGCGCACAGCTTCCTACTGATAGAACTGGCTGAGTGTAATCCTTGCATATTTTATATTGGTATCAGGATTAATACTGGTTCCTTAGTATTATTAATGTTAATTATTTAGTCTTATTCTATTATATCTGTTTGTATTTCAACTCTTGGGTTTCCTTGTTTTTCCCCTGATTCCCCTTCCCGGGTAGGGAGGGGTCATTGGGTGATAGAATAATTGCCTAAATGACAATAAATTGTTGTGGGTTCCTCAAACCGTAACACTTAGACATAACTTTGCATAGAAATATCTTTTCCACTGGCAAAATCACAGAACAGCTGAGGTTGGAAGGAACCTCTGGAGATTATCTCGTCCAACCCCCCTGCTTAAAGCAGGGTCAGCTACAGCAGGCTGCCCAGGACTATGTCCACTCAAGTTTTGAGCAGTTCCAAGGACAAAGATTGCCCACAGTTTCTCTAGGCAACTTGTTCCAGTGTTCAACCACCTTCACAGAAAAAAAAAAAATAAAAAAATCACTTTTAGACACTCCTGCCTGAGTCTCAAAAGCAGCAGCACCTGCACAGGGACGTGTGAGCTACAAAAATACTTGAGATGCAAGTCCTCAAAACCAGCATTCCTACATCTGGAACAGCTTGAGCAGCATAAAACTTAAAGTCAATTCCTGGCTCCTTAAGTCATCATACCACAAGAGAATATTACAACAGTAACAAAACTGTTCTGAGGACTTGAACTATGGAAAACTGTCCCCACATATCCCCTTCCTTAAAGATTCTTCACAGATGTTTACCAAAGACTGAAGTGATACCAAAATAAACTTCCAAACACTTGTTTTAGAGCACAGAGAGCAATTTGTTGGATTGTTCTAAGCCACCCCTACAATTCTGAATTCCCAACTTATAAGACATCCATTTAAGACAACATTATTATATTACACAAGTATCTTGATAATATCAGCAAGAGAGAACAGTGTTAAATATTGCTTACAGACAAAATGAAAACTGTTTTTAATCTGTCACTGTGAGAGTTTTATAAATCAATCTGTCAACTGCAAGGTGCATTTTGGAAAAACACTTCCAAATTATACTATGCATGCTAAACATAACCATTTATTTTTTAGTAGAGAAATTCTATGTAAGAAAAATGTTTCCAGGAGAGCAACTCCAGTGGACAAAGGGACAGAAGTGGAAAAAGCTGTAGCAGACTGTTGAACACATACCATCATCCTCTTTGTTTTCCAGTGGAACACTCCACGCAATTAGGTTCCTTGCTGTACGTCCCTCTTCTGCAACTATTTTCCTCACTTTGTCATGGCTATTAGAGCGTTGGAAAGAAGCCTGAAAACAAGAAATACAGGTATGGGAAAAAATATAATTTTTTTTATATGTTAATTTCATCCAATATGTACTTAAACCATCCAAAGTGGGGTGCGTGGGTACTCAATTTTCCTCAAATACCCAAAACAGGTGTACATATTCATTTCCACAACCATTTTTCTGCATGATAAGCAGACTGATTCATCACCACGACATGAGAGTTACTCCCCAGCCCACAGTATGGGTATGTCTACACCACACATTTTTAGCCTCCATTTAATTGCTTGTCAATGCTGCTAGAGCATCACAGTAGACTTCAAACACGTTTTCGTTACCTTGTGTTAATTAGAACTAATTATTTGAGAGAAAAATTGCATGAGACCAAAATACACGTGTTAGCTGACTGAAGAGAGCCTGGAGAAAGGCACAACATTTATCTGAGCTGTCCGAAATGTACAAAAAACACACCTCTCTTTCATTGAGAGGACAAGAATTCAGAAGGTTATTTCCTGGCAACTGAAGTTAGCTGTTATTATGAGAAAGCTACAGCTGTTCAAAGACAGAATGAGAGGCACTGAGGATGAACTTAATTTACCTAATAAACATATTTCTTTGCACTTGCAAAGTACACTATTGCAAGACCTTTAAGACCAAATACATTAAGAAATATTTGTACCAAGTGACAGATGTCAATTAGATAAAATCTTGCCTCTTCTACAGTGTATCAAGTTATTCCTCAGAAAATAATTTGAAACAAAGCCAAACTATATACTGTAATGCTAAATTTATGTACCGTGATAGCACAAAACTGCTGACCAAGTTACCTTTAAACACTGACAAACTTAACCACAAAGAAGTTACATAAATCTAAGCATTATTTTAGGCATAAACAGACTGATTTTCTATAGCACTAATCAGAAGATGCGTTTTTCCTCTTCTCGTTCTTACCATCATTTGACTCAAGCCTGCAACCACTTTGTTTTATAGTACATCTTTAGAATGAAAATACAGTAAAAATTAATATAGCAGATTAGTGGCTATAATTTATTAAGGTGGTAGGAAATGCAACAAAAATGAGAAACTGCTTTCACTTCAGTGCTTATATAATAGTATCTAACTTAGGTTTCTGTCATCCAGATGTCCCCAATTGCTTGTTTCAAAGCTGCAGTGTGCCATCTAGTGCTCCACAGACCTACCTAGAGATATCACCATGTAATACAACAAAAACACAGAAAAAAATGGCACTGCTATGTAAGTGAACTTTTGGAAAACCTTATGAAATAAATAAAGGAAATTATATATTTTGGCCCAAAGAAAGCAAAGCAAAGCACGTAAAAAAAAACAGGATCTATACCAAACTGGTTCTAGTTTATACTCATTCTATATAATTAATTCCCTATTCTCGCTAGGAATTTTTAGTAAGAGGGACCATTTCTGCTGAATCAAGTTTGGTTTGGGGTTTTAATCCCTTGTTGCTTAAGAATACACTTTCTATCATCGATCTAAGAGTTAAAGACCCACGAATGTCACATAACTGTTTTAAAAACACTTTAAACTACTGTATAAACTCCCAATGCAAATACCTGTGGTAGCTTACGTCAGAAGAGAGTCAAATAATTCTAACTTAATAGCCTACAAAATGTGTCTGTCTTAAATCAAAAGAAGAATATTCAGGCTGCATTTTGCATTAATTTATTCTCAAGTCTTCAAAAAAGACCCAAACATCCACCATAGCTGGACATAAAGCTAATCTATGGCATCTCCAACTGCCAAAAATGAAATAAGTAAAAGTTTCCTCATTTACTGCATCTTGTCTTTCAAATTCTGCACCAGTAGACAGTGTTCACTCAGCACAATCTAAGTAATATTTAACTATGGCTTTCCTACAGCATAAGCACACTCAGTCTTGCCATACACAGAGCACTTGGAAACCATTTGAATTTCATTCTTTTCTATTATTTTTTATGCTGTTATGTTCCATTTCATCCTTCATTGGTCTTCCTATCCTCCACGCTTACCACCCCTATTCCTTTAACCTTTTTTCTCATGTTTTCCAGATCTCAGATTTTAAGTTTTCTGAATCTGAGCACTTACGGTTTTCTCTTCCAGATTGTCTCCAACTGATTCACGTCTGCCTTTGAAATACAATGTCCAAAAGCAGACACAAATACTTCAGTGAAGACCACCTCAATGCTAAACACTGTGGACAGGTTACTCACATCTTACAGATGACAATCCCATTTAATCATCGCAAAATGATGCATGTTTGGGGTTTTTCTTTAATATGATATTACCTTTTCATCACTTATGTTATAATCATAACACCTACGTCATGACATATCACATATAAATTAGCATGACTTACACAGTCGCAGAATAACAAAGCCTGGAAGGGACCTCTGCAGGTCTAGTCCGATCCCCAAGTCTCCCATCTCCTGGTCAGAGCAGACCCAACTTTTCCTAATATATAAGCAGTATTTCTCTTGTTGCACCTATGTATGACCCTCTATCATCCCAAGGTTCCTTTATGCATAGCTGCCGCCAAGACAGTTGTTTTCCATTCTTATTTCTGGAGCTCATTACTCCCATGTAAGTGTAAGACTTTGCGTTAGTCCACACCAAACTAACTTTTTAAATTATTCTACTTTTTTTACAAGCCAGAAGGGCTTATAAGGAAAGCAGAAGTATCTCAACATGACATTTCCAAGTACTTTGTATCATGAAACTAGAGTCTGACTTAAAATTGTCTCCATAAGTTAGATGTCAGTCAAAAGAAAATAACAAACCCTTAAAGGAGGTCTTAACAGGACAGTTAGCAATAATGAAGTGTATAGCCACAAAGAAGTGTGAAGTATTGTGCCAAAGGCCATACGGGGTATCAACACAGTCTCTTCATTTAACAAGAGCAAGCTTTAATACCCTTCTTCACATGAGTGAAGTGACACTGATACACAGGTTTTTGACTACTTCCTCAACCCAATCCCTCCTGTTTGCTACTCAACTATCCAAAGAAGTTACCCTCTTCAAAGTGCTCCAGATACAATCATCTGTTATGCAAAAGGAGAGACTACAAATTTGTTTAGCCTTAAATAGCAGATTTTTGTTACGTAGTTTGTACTGCTTCTTTACATGGCTATAAATATTAAAGGATCTTTTATGAGTATTCTTCTTTTAATGGTGTTCCCATGGATAAATATATTGCTGTAAAAAAACCCACCAGTTTCATCCACTGCATTCTCAAAGAAAATGACTTCACCTCCAACCTCAGCTACTTCAAAGAACACCACTCTATTAATGTAACCAAACATTATGGTCTTATACTAGAGCACTGGTTGGATGAAAAGAGTTTAAAATGGAAATCAGCTGGAACAAATGTCCTAAAGTGCAAAAAACCTATATACTGACACAACTGGAAATGATGCAAAAACAGAAGAAATACTCAAATTTCTTCTATAGTAAAATTCACTTTTGAAGGTGTCTCATCATGGCGGTAATAAAGTAAATTGATTCAGTTTCTAGAATCAATACTGTCATAGAAGGTACAAATGAATCTATTTATCAGTGAATCCCAACATGAAAAATTAGTTTTTCTCACAGTAGTAAAAACCCTGCCACACTATTGCAGTAGCTGAATGTCTTACCATCGTGTTATAGCCTTCCTCCACATCAACAGGCTCGCTTATTACATTTTTGGAGGACCCCATTGGGTTTTCATACCTGTGTCAAAATAAATGCAATTAATCATTTTCACTTAAACCACTTCTAAAATGAATTTTAGCTTCTTAGTAGCATTTAGGTCATGGACATCAACACAGGTTTTCAGAAGATAGTTTTATTTGTAAAGTGTTTGCACTTATTAAAAGTAACCAAAGGCCCAAGAAGAAAAGAAAATGACCCTACAGAAAAGTGTAAATGTATGCTTAGTAAGACAGCAAACAGTACAAAGAACATCAAAACTTTAAAACATGTCACTGCACGGACTGCTCTAGAATAGCAAAAGGCAAGTAGAATAGTCTTTCCTGTGACAGAAGACCAGGCAAGTTGGTTATTAGCTGAAAAGAAAAACAAATCAGAGACGTACTAAGAAATCGGTATCAGATAATTAGTGGTGAAGAAAGTAAAATGGAAAACTTCTGTTTTCGTTTTAAAAAAGATGAGACAGTTCCTGTAAAAGTCAGGTCTGAGAAAGCGAACACTTTTGTCCAGTTTTGAACTACAGAACCATTGCCACAAATGCAGAAGTGCACGGAACTAAATATTTATAGGTTTATCAAGAATTTCCAGAAGAGTGACAACAATTCTGAAATAAAATTAAATCCTTGGCTTCAAAGCTGAAATAAGTTCTAGCCAACTACTGATTAGAGTGCAAACACTCTCCTGCAACAGTTCTTATTCTTCTGAAGAATCAGATGCTAATGAGAAGTTAAAGACACTTCTAATTATCAGAAATTAAGTAACAGAACAAGATTAACCTTTAATCAGATCCAAAGTCAGATTTTGTTGGTCTTTATCATTAATGACACTGATTCAAGTGAGCTGTTCACTTGTTCTCATATTACATCTTGTACTCCTCACAAATGGCTGATTTTTCTAAAAGTAAATAGCCAAAACCTATGTCAACAAACAGGCAGTTGTTAAGATTTGCACTGGTTTGTATGCTGTGAGACAACCTACTGAGCTTACGAAAACTGAAATATTCTGCAGCTGGTCAAAGGAAGCTGAGTTTTTGAGAACAAATAAGATTTCATTTCCGCATCACCTCAGACATCAGGACAGGCCCAGCATGAGTCTTCACACACTGAGGTATCTTAGAAAACTGTGGTTTTGCCCACCAAATTAGCTTGATTATAATCAAGGTGTAATGAAAGCTCATTAAATTGACATACATTTGAGGAAAAAAAATGAGGGACCAAGTATTATCCCAGGGCATTTGGAAATAATTCAGAAACAAGAATCTGTATTTAGAGAAGTGTGCGGAGAGGGCAAACCCTACCCCTGAGAAGGCTGCAAGACCTACTGCAACGTCAGCTTTTGTAACCATGATTTTCTCACCCACAGCAAAGGAAGACCACCAGTTTAAGTTATGAGTTTCGATAATAGCTTTTAAAACACAAATACTTATACACCTCATGGCAGTTTTTAAGAGTTTACAGCGAGTTTCCTCAGTGCGTGTGCCTCTCCCTTCCACACGCACAGGGCTGACGAGCACAGGATCCCCCTCAGCCCGCGCAAAGCCCGGTTTCCTCACAGACTCTCCTCACGGCTGCGGGCTCGGGCGGGAGCGACGGGTGACAGGCCCCGTTCACCGCCCGCTCCCCGGCACGGCGCCCGGCCAACACAGCAAGGCCCAACCGACACCCACCGGCCCCGCTCGCCGCCACGGGCTTCCCGGTTGCCTGTAGCAACCGACCTCGCTCCCCCAGCCGGCCCCGCGCTGCGCAGGGCCGGGCCGGGCCGGGCCGCGCCGCCCGGGAAGGCCGCGGGCCCGGAGCCGCCCGCAGGGGCAGTGCCCGGGGGCTCCGCGGGGCGGAGGAGGGGGAGGGCTGGCCCGTCGCCATCTTGCCCCGCCGCCGCGCCCCGCGCCGCCCTGCCCCGCCGCCGCGCCCCTCCTCCCCCGCGCCGGGGCGCGCGGAGCGGCCACTCACACTCTCCGCCGCGCCGCGCCGTCCCGCCCGCGCGCGTCCCGCCGCGGTGACGTCATCGCATCCCGCCGCCAGCGGCCGCCCGAGCGACTGCCCGCCCGCCGCCGCGCGATGCGCTCGTGTATGTTCCCCCCCGGCCCGGCCCGGCCTCCCCCCAGACGCGCATGCGCCGCCCGCGCCGGTGAAGGCACTGCCCTCACCTCGCCCGCCCGCCGAGGGCTGAGGCGGCCGCGGAGCCTCCGCCATAGGCGGGAAAAAGTTCCCGCACTGCGTACCGGTGGCACCTGTCGCTCCGCGGTCCGTGCCAGGCCGTCGGTCGCTTGGGGCTGCCCCGTCAGCCCTGTGGGAAAGCCCCGATGTACCGTCTCTTCGGGCCTCCCGCGCTGGCGGAGCCACTGAGGTGATGGCGGTCGGTCCCTCGGCATCGAGCCCTTTCGCGGCCGGTGGGGAGCTGGAAAAAGGAGAACATCGAATATGCGTGAGGCAGTAAATAACTGTGTACAATACACTGGGTGCACGTGCAGGCAAATAGCAAACTGGGACCTAATCCTGGAGTTTAGCACTGGTGAGGCGTGAGTTAGGGTGCTGTGTCCAGCCTGGGCACCGTTATCTGGGGAAAGACGGGGCTCGCGGAGAGGCCAGCCCTTTTCATGCGCTCTGAGGCCTGGAAAACATGACTTGTGAGGAAATATTGGACAAGTTGAATCTATTTAGCCAAAAGGCGATGTGGTAGGAGTGTTCAAGCGTGTAAAACCATGGTTGTGAAGAGAAAGGGAACAATCCATTTCTCCCACTGTGACAGGAGAGATGAGAAGAAGCCTAAATTGTAACCAGGGCAATTTTGGTTGCCATCTCTAAAACATTAAAAATAATACAAGGATTGGAATAGATGGCTTGGGAGGTTCCGCATGCTTCAGTTGAAGTCTCCAGGAACAGCAGCACAAACATCTCTCAGAAAGGGTCCGTATATTTGACTGGTTCAGAGCAGAGAGCTGAGCCAGGTGGCCCCTGAAGGTCCCATCCAAATCCCTTATACTGTCATTGTTCGATAACGAGCTCGTTGATTATTTATCAGGCAGTTGTCTGAGTTTCCACAACTGCCCCTTTGGTCTGCGGCTGAGCTGAGCACCCTGGTACTGGGCCTCACATCAAATCCTGCTATTCCAGTTCGATGCCAAATATTCCAGTTCGATACCACGTGAGAAGAGTGTCATTTTATAACCTATTTCCTCAGATATTAATAACTGCACTAAATGCAGAGAAGTAGAAAAACAGGTCTGTAATGTCTGCAGAGTCTAAAATACTTTAGGATACTTTGTGCAAGGTGTTATGAAACAATTAATTAGAACACTCAAAAAGTTGCATTTGGGTACTAATAAAGCAAATGAGTGCCATTTTGAAATCCAAACAGAGGGTCTTTGAACCTGATTATAAGTAAGTTGTTGCTCAGTTTTTTTCCCTTGCTTAAATCCACATGCCAAAAATCCAAGAACTTTTATAATGGAAGAAGGAAGGATAACGGCATGCAGGTCTTAGATGCACTTAACTGTCTCGTATGCAGCTTAAAATGTTTGTGTGTGACAAATTAGGAGAATATGTCAAAATGGAAGCCTATCTAAATAAAACTACTGTAAATCCACTTATTCTGAATGTCTATAAGCAACATGCATTAGAGTAAAGAAAATTAAGGCTTATTCAAGTCAGGCAGTGATTCATAAAACTAAAATGCAGAAATGTCAAAAAATTACAGTAAACACCAGACGGTTAACTTCACTTGTTCAAAATACCCGTTAAGAAACTGCTGTTTGTGTTGCTGGACAACTGCTGTCATGCCGACAGTTTAACAAGAACAGATTTACATTTGCAGATCTCATAGAGAAGTCATGTGTTGAACATGACCTTCTAACATTAATTCCTTTGTGACTGAAAGAACAGCTCCAAACAGATTTGTGAAAGCCTTTATGTAATTTGGCTTGAGGGAAGGGGGGACTTTTCAGAAGTCAGAAAGTTCAGCACATAAAAAACTTTTTATATAGCATGACTTGTATTCTCATTTAAAAATATCTTCACTGATGCTCTCTTTTTACTTACAAGTTGCAATAGTGATGCATGTGCTATGCGCTTGGTTAAATATATTGAGGGAACATGAGAACCTCTCACTTTTTTTTTCTCCCCTGCACCGGTACAAGAATGATCCTGAATTTTATTATATGACCGATTAACTGCGTGCTGGGAAGTGTCTGGATTGTATTTTGACACAGGCTAACTACCAAGAGAAGAACACGATTTCCTATGCTTTCCTTCTTGCTGAGCTTCAGATTTTTTTCCTAATGTATAGGATATAATGACATTTTGGGTTTGCTTGCTTTATCACTCCAGTTATTTGTATTTCCTCCTCCTCTCTTCAGTCATCTTGCCCTATGAAAGTATTGTTAAGAAACTTGCTTTTCGCACATCTGCGTTGAATTTGTTATTTGGAGGCTATTACAGTTGTTTAGGCACTGAAATGTATAATCTGATACAGTTGTCAATCCTTGCGATATGTAGCAAAGAGGTTTTTTGGGGTGTTAGTAATACATTAGAGGCAGAGAAGACAATGCATCTTCAGCACTATTTCAGAAACCAATCAAATCTTATTTCTGTTTTGATTGCTTATAGGATTTGCTTTGTCTACATGTGCCACAAGTAGTATGACTTAATTCACATTTTGTATATGTGATTTATATAAATACTGATGGGAAATTTGACATTTAAACCAATAAAAGATATTAGACCTAACTCACTATTAGATTTTTTAATAGAAAGACATTTCTTATATGGGCAGGAAATTGCAATAACACATTTACTGATTTATTGCAATATTTTACTCTCAGATCTTCAAAATGAAGTGTCGTAGCTCTTCACAGTTAATAGAATTTGAGGTTAACCGGGGAGCAGTACATCGCTATCGCCGCGGAGGACACAGGGCAGCGCAGCAGACAGCCTCCATTAATCGAGGGCCGTGCTTAAACCTGGCAACAATTGTGTTTCTGGAAAACCAGGTAGGTTAATCTCACTTCTTTCTGTTTAAAAGAGGAGTGAAAGGAGAAAGAATTGAAAGGAGAAATAACAAATCTAACGGTGGCCTTACATAAATCTCAATTAATCCAGTAAGGATTTGACCTGAGTGGGCTCGGGATCAGAGCAATCCCGATTTTGTGTGACAGCTCTTAGGACCGGTATTCCTGGGGAGGTCCCCTGCTCATGTACTCGACCCATTTGTAGTTTGTCTGAGCGGTCAATGAGGCTTAAATTTGTTCTACAGCTTTCTTTTCTATTCCCTGTGTTGAACAGTTACGAGAATTTGTGGTGATCTGCCTTGTTAACCCATACAAAGCGTTGCTTCCCTTTAACTGTGTGGTGGAAGGGGCTTTTTGTGATTTGGGTCCTCCAGCAAAAAGAAGTGTTGGTTCCTTTTCGCTATAAAACTTTTACGCCGCTCGTTCCCCGATACCTTCCCTCCCGCCGGGGCCTGCTGATGCTCGTCTGAAGTTCTGGACACGGTCACGTCCGTCCGATGCGTCAAAGTTGATAAGTTACCTGTGTATCGCGATAGCATTTGGGATCTTCCACCGGTACAGCCCAAAGCACTGGGCAAGAGGGGCGGATAAGCGTTGCTGCTCCCAACCGGCCGCGCGGTCCCGCTGTGGGTGTGCCGGGGGTACCCGGAGGGCCCCGGGGCCGCCCCTCCGCCGCCGGTCCCGCCCTCCGCCGCCCCTTCCCCCGCCCCTGCCCGGCGGTCGCCTCCCTCCGCGGCGGGCGAGATGCGGCTGGTGGCGCTGGGCCTGGCGCTGGCGGCGCTGGGCGCGGCGCGGGGACAGCACCGCGCCGACTACGACCGGGAGGCGCTGCTGGGCGGACAGGTGGGGAGCGGGGCGGGCGGCGCCGGGCTGCGGCAGGTTCCCTGGCAGCGCCGGGGGCGGCGGGTGTGACGGTCGGTTCCCTGTGCCGCAGGAGGAGGCGGAGGAGTACGCGCGGCTCAGCCCGGAAGAGCAGCAGCGGCGGCTGAGGGCCATCGTGAAGAAGATCGACTCGGACGGGGACGGGCTCCTCACCAAGGGTAACGGCGGGCCGGGCCGCGGGCGGCGGGGGCTGCGTGCCCCGGAGCCGAGCCGGCAGCACGCGTGGGTGTGGGGCCGTGCGTGTGTTTAACCGGGCGGGGACCGGGCTTTGTCCCTGTCCCGCGTCTGGCCCAGTGCGCTCGGAGGAGGAAAAGATGGGGTCTCCCCGTGACGCAGCCGATGGCTGTCACGCTGTGGAGAATCGGCGTGAAAAACATGACGACCCCCTCGCACAGCGCGCCAGAAACACCCCCGGAGTTTGCCTGGAGGCTGTCTCCGTCCCGGAGGTTCCCCGTTCGACGGGGCGAAAGAAGCGAGGGCCATCGGGAGCGCGCAGGAGTGAGTTAACGGGGGTAAGAGAGCAGCGTTCCGTGGCAGGTACCGGCTTTGCCCCTTGCACGCCTGAAACCACTTGGAATCGAGTGGATTTCTGCGTGTGAAACCCCGTTTCTGCAGCTCGCAGAGCAAGTTCAGGAGGCAAAGAAAGTACACTGCAGCCGTAACGCTGCGTATGTGCGCTTCAATACCTGGTGACACTAAGTGACGCTGAGGGATCATATATTCATTTCAATATAGCATCAAATGTCACTTCCCAGACAGGTTTTTATCAGTCAAACTTGTGAACTCCACAGCAAACTCAGGCCATTCCTTTCAGTATATCATCATGACACTTCTTAATTTTTAAACTCATTACGAAAAAGTATTTTTGTTGTTTTGCTGTGATTTTGACAAAAAATCCGAAGCCTTTCTCGTGCACATACACAGAGCAAGTAGACTCTTTGTTCAAACGCCAGAACAGTGATATTTCACTAACATGATACTAAACAGGCAGGAAGCTTTCTAGGTGAGAGGACAAAATCTGGTTTTAAAGACAAGATCAACTATATCTCTTGAATGTCTTTCACTTTATATACTTAAACCTACACATTTACTTCAGCATTCCTGCCTCGGACTGTGTAGAGGTGAGATAGTATATAACTTTGGCGGGATGGCTAATCCCTGTAATAAATAACAAGCAGTTCACAACGTGAAGGCTATAAGGTCTATTCTAAAGTGTAGAAATTCCACCCGTACTCCATCCTCATGGTATATATTGCATCTGGTTCTCAGTCTAATGGAAACTTGCCTTCCCCTCACTTCCCAAAGGAAAACTCAAAGCGGAATGTGTTTTTACACTAAGAATCTTACGGTGTCGAAGCTTTTTCAGCTCAGTTATTTCTCAGCATGTGGCAAAACACTTTTTTAAAAGTTTTTCCTTGTTAGTGGCACCTCCATTTGGAGGCTAACGGTGAGAGAAGATGGGATATATTAATACCACTTTTCTAACGTCAGAGCATGAAGTATTTCTGATGAATGGCACCGGACATTATGTGCTCAGATGCCTGTGCCTGGTGCCTTAAATGCTGGGAAATAAACCATGCTATAAATTACATATTACCCATGTTTAAGAAATGCTGTTGCAGTTTCTTGTAAGGCAATGCTGGTTTTGTGCACAAGCCTTGGTGGTTGCAAAGTGCACACCACATCAATTCACAGAATCTGTTACAAAGTTGGTTCCTTTGGTAACAAATTCAGTATTCAAAATATATTTTTAAAAATCTCATGCTGCTTTTCAAAGATATTTAAGTAAACCTAGTAAAGTTGTATTGATGCTTCTCCCAAAAAGGATAGAATGAGATACTTTAGTATTTAAAAAATGCTGTTAGATTTCTCCACACCACAGTAGTAATTTCTGTAGGATTTTTTTGTTAGTCATCATGACTCTTCAGAGCAGGATTTCAGTTGAGTTGATTTAGCTATATAATTTTGCAATGCAGAGGAAGTTGTCTTCCCCTTCTGGGCATCTGAAAATAACTGGATGATACTGAGAGAATATGTTCTCCCAGTCCTCTTTAAATGAATTAACTTTAATGTATCTGTGTCAATTCATCTGTATATTAAGCCTTATTTCTTTTAGCCACATTCCTATAAAAACAAGTAGCTTAAAAGCATTTCCAATATAAATAAGGCTTGATTTCAGCCCCAAGTAAAGGGAAAATATCTTAATTAATGTTTTATTTTGGGTAATTAAGGCAATGGCAGTGAATTTAGTTTTATTTCAGCTTGTGGATTTTTCAAAAGAAACCCAAAACTGATGGCAACAGTGTTTTTTTGGGTTCAAAGTTATGTTTAGAGTTGTCTGTCTAAGCCATGTTCAGCATCATTTTCATAAAGCTCTGAAGACAAAAAAAAAAAGGACGGTATAGAGTTGGTTGCCTTCACATTTGAAAAGCCGTGGCCAGATAATCATTTCAAGCCGACATACATGTCAGCACCAACCAAAAGGGGCAGACATCTTGCTTCCATTGTTCAGGTCCCAGTGAGCTAAATACGGGTACTTTCTCAGCTGAAAACTTAAGAATCTTCCTTCTTGCGGGATAGGTTTTTATTGATCCAGTTAGCTATGCAGCTGTTTGAGCACCACCTGGAGTCATTTTTTCCTACTGCTTTCCATGTGTATCAGAGAGGGACGCATCACACTTTTTGTGGGATCACCAATATAAGCCAGATTAAAGTAACGGTGTAACTCTAGCCTAAGGGTATCAATGGGGAAATTGTACTATGAAAGAAAAACTGAAGGCTGTAGCTGTGATCTGGTCTCTCCTTCAGTCAAATTTAAAAAAGCCATAGCATAGAAGAAACAGATTGTTTTGCTTTAACTAACTTCTTGCCTATATGCTTACATCTGAATTGCAGAGCGTATTCCAGACTGAATAGATCTGTGGTATCTTTACAGTTTTTATAATGCAGATTATTCCATTTTTTTAAATTTTATTATTTTTTTAATGATTTTCACAGATGAGCTGAGTTCCTGGATACAGCAGTCTTTTAAACATTATGTTACACAAGAAGCTAAGCAACACTTCAATGACTATGACAAAGACGGTGATGGATTAGTGTCTTGGAAGGAGTATAATATGCAAATGTATGATCGTGTAATTGATTTTGATGAGAACACTGTCCTGGAGGATCAAGAAGAAGAATCATTTCGACAGGTAAAATGTTTCAGCATCAGTTTCTGTAAGCTGTTGGCAAAAGGCAGCAATGTTTGTTTATTGTGACAGAAGAAGATGGGTAGACAAACCCTAGCAGCTGGCACATGGTTTAACACTTTCATCTGTCTGAGATAGGGGAGTAATTAAAGGAAAGTAATGGTGTATTAAAGCTGCGAGCATCAAAACAAAGACAGAATGAAATCGTACCTCCTGAGTATATTTTGCTAGCTGAGCGGAGTGTAAGTGTATTGACAGTCTTATTGCAGAGCACAGTCTCTTGTTCTAAGACGACGGCCTTAAAACAAGACGGCAATCTCTTAGATTAGGTCTGTAGCCTAGCCAGTGTCCTGCCTTCAGCAGGGGCCAGTACCAGTGGCGTTGGAGGTAAAGGAAACCCTTCTGCTCTTTAACCCCCTTTATTGCACTGTTCTATCCGCTTTTTCAGTTATTTCTTAGTGTGGGGTATCAATATTGCCTGCTTTAACATTTTCTGTCCGTTACAGACCCACAGAGAAAGCAATAGCAATTTAGACATTTTTAGCAATCAAAATGCAACTCTGATAGCTAAAACTGGGTGTATAAACAACAGAAGTTCTGGATTAATCGCATATATGAAAGCAGATACTTAAGAGTGGAAAGGAAAGAGGCAAGAGAGGCAGGGAGGGAAGGTTCACCAAGAATCACCATATGACAAAACTTGTTTCCTTTCAAGTTATGCATTTATAAGTATATGTAAATATTTCCCAAAAAGAGAATAAGTGAGTTTTTAGATTATTCTGCCTGAGGGTTTTTTTTCCCGTGAGGATTGCTTTGACTGCTTTTAGTAAAGTAGTAGTAGATAATATAGGATGTTGGCAGAAGTGAAGCTAAAATAGACAATAGGCAGGGGATTTTACACACTGAAGGAACAAACTGTAAAGCTTCAGAGGCCACTTAACTGAATAATTACATAGCTTCTAAATAAAACACGACTTTAAATGGAACTACCCGTCCAAATATTGATCCCATGTTTGAGATATTGCCATCATAGGTACACATGCTGAGCTAGAACTGCTCACTTATTTATGCTATACTTTGTTTGACTGCCTGCTAGGTTTTCCTGCTTGCTGGCTTCTTCAGCATATATTATAAGAAGCAAAATTAGCAGCATTGTACAAGCATCACGTATCAGCTATCTTCANTGCTATACTTTGTTTGACTGCCTGCTAGGTTTTCCTGCTTGCTGACTTCTTCAGCGTATATTATAAGAAGCAAAATTAGCAGCATTGTACAAGCATCGCATATCAGCTATCTTCCGCATTTTCCTTACTTTTGGAAATTAGTGATCCCACCCTAATCAATGTGGAAGAGTTAAGACTGTGGTATTGATTTAGAATTGACATCAAGTAAACCTATGCATTTGCCAGAAGGTGGCAGACTTGTTCATCACTTCTCAAAAAACCACTGACAAATAGACTTTTCCCTCAATAGTTGCCGTTGCAGTCTAGTACTTTCTGTACTCAGTCCTTCTGAATTGCTTTCCCGTTTAAACTCTCGGCTAAGGTCAGCTTTTCTTTAAAAGTACATTTACTTATTTTTTAGAACAGTTAAGATCTTATAATTATACTTTATTTGTTACATGTTATGCTCTGTGTTATTCAGGTTAGCCTAATTCTGAGAGAAGTGTCAATAAATAGGATATAAACTAAGAAGGACATTTTCAAGTGGTTATTTATGATCCCTGGTTTGCTGCCCACTCCCTTCTCCAGATCATAGTCACACTGATAGCACAACACACATAAAATTTAGGAATCCCATGATTACAGCTCCCAACACATGCAGTTTGAATAGAGATCAGTTATCAATGGTGTGGGTCTTTATTTTGTCTAAAGAGACTGTATGAAATGAAACAAAAAAGGACAAAAGTTTTTGCACATTTGGAATCCAGAAACAAGTGCAAGGCATTCAGAAATAAGAACTTGCCTGCTTATTGTGGATATTCTTTATTTTTAAAAGGCATGGTAATATTTATACTTAAAACAGGTTAGAGAAGTGACTTTGCTTTGAAATATGTTCAGATGCAATGGATAAGAGTCTTGTATTAAGGGAATCTGTCTAATCTTTCAGCTCTTAAAATGGCTTCAGAAAAGACATTTTACATATATGATATTTCAAGACCTTCTTTGAACTACAAACAGCCCTTGATATAAATGAGATATAGATCCAGAAGGTTAAATGTCCTGAAAGTATTAATTTCGGAATTTGCAATGGCTACCATTAATTATAATCATTGTACTCCACTAGGTTAGTTCGGGAATTGGTGACTTTTGGAAGAGGAAGTGTGTATAAAGACAAGAATTCTTGGTCTTTTCATTATCTCCCTTTTATGTTTTTGAAGCCTTGGCTAAGAGCATGTTTTAAATGGCCCCTTAAATTGAAAAAAAAGGAAGTTTTTATACGATTCTTAGAATAAAACTACCTCAATTAAAAGTGTGGTTCTCCTTGCTCTGGATGAACTCTTTTTAGTGAAAATATAACGTCAGTATAGTATGAGTAGGTAAAGTGAAACAATTAACATTCTAATGAGCTTACAGCTAGCTACTATAATGTTGTTTTTCCTTTTCATTAAGTGCTCTAACTAAATCTATTTTCTAAGCTTCATTTAAAGGAGAAAAAGCGTTTTGAGAAAGCTAATAGAGATGATGTTCCTGATCTAAATGTGGATGAATTTGTTGCTTTTGAACATCCGGAAGAAGTGGAGTATATGACGGTAAGACTTAGGGAGGATGTCTTTATCAGCCTGTGTATATAGGTACAACATCTTTTAATGCACATGCTTAGCCCCAGTACTACAGGAAGTGTGCGCTTTTGAGCAGTTATGTGTATTGCTTTTACAGACCAAATTAAAAATCAGATACTGTGTTGTGGATCCAGTGCTGGAGTTCAGGAGCTGGAGCAGTAGTTCAGTGCTTTTCTATGAAATCTGTTTCAAGAACCAGTATTGCACAATTATCCCAAACTTTTGGGATTGGACTGACATCGCTATCGCTACACTCTGTTAGGTTGGAAACACATCAGTGAGATTTTAGCTTGAGGAAGTTTCATGCCTAGTTCAGAGTTCAATTCTAGTTAGGGGGACTTAGAGGAAAGATTTCTTTGCACAGGGAAAAGTCAAGTGCCAGTTACTCTCACTTTGCTTACAGGGACACAATAGTCACTTTTCTGGCCAAAAATGAGCATTCGAGCCTGTCTGAAGCTTTAATATTGACTGTACTATGGTCAGAGTTTGGGGGATTGTTATTTCAGCCAGGAGCACTTTGCCGTTGGCTATCTGTCTCATCACTGCTGTGACTGTTGGTGTCATTCCAGCTCAGTACTGACAGTTGACCCCCGTTAAAAGTACATTGGTGCTTTTCTGCAATAGAGCCTTCAGTTTTGGCTGTCTGATGCTGCAGAGCCAACTGCCAGGAGGAGCGCCGTGCAAACAGAGCCTCTGTTTATGTTCACATAACTGTTGATTATGAACAAGCAAGAAATGACAGAACTACAAGAACTGGCACACTGGCTTCACTGGGAAACACAGGACCAAAAGACCAACCAGTTTTCCTAACAATTTCATAGATTTGCAAAAATGCAAATTAGTGAATACATCACATGAAAAAAGAAAAGTGAAATGAGATGATAATAGCTTTGTTCAAATTTATGTTTCTGAGCTACTTGTGTAGTTTTGAATTATGTTGAAGGAGTCACCTTTCAGATTTGGTTTTCATAAATCCTGACATCCTAAACTCTTAAGAACAGATCTGTTTTGTTGGACAGGAACCAATTATTGCACTAGTCTGCCTAAAACAGGAAAGCAGATTTGAAATGAGCGAGTCTTTATAGACTATCGTATTGCTCTAAAATGATTTATTGCTGTTTCTCTTGATTGCAAGTTGCTAATTTTTCACAAGTTGCTGTTTTGCTTTTTGTATGTACGCAAAAGGACTTTGTCATTCAGGAGGCTTTAGAAGAACATGATAAAGATGGTGATGGATTTGTTAGCCTGGAAGAATTCCTTGGTGATTACAGAAGAGACCCAAGTAAGGAAAAAGAGCTGGGGCATGAAAGAAGGAACAGAACAAAAGCTTTTGGAATGGGGTGAATTTTTATTTTCAGTGTTTTACACCTCCACTTACAGGTTCTGAGTAGCATTGTCTTGTTTTTTAGAATAATTCAGTTTCCTGGTACTGGGCACAGTAGGTCATTATTTCAGTCAGCCCTGTGTGTATTTGGCAGTAGTTTGTGTGCAGCCCATTCCACTGTTTCCTTGCAAGTTACTTCTTGTTTTCCTAAAGGCTGAAGCATATTCCTCATCACTAGGTATGCAGCTGAAATAAGATGCAGTTTTGCTATCTGAACACATCTGCGAAACCAGCCAGCGTGAACGTAAGGTTAAACTTTCCTGGTCTTTATCAGCTTAAGAAGGCAGCTGTCAGCCTTGCTTTAGAAGGACCAGAGCTGTGTGAGTTTTAAGAGAGGTGGAGAGGAAGCGTAAGGAGTCCGTTCACTATACCAGACATCAAAAGCCTATCTGCTTGCACTTTTTGTTTTTTTCTCCACTCTTGCCTTTCCTTAAACTTGACCTGTTCCCTCTTTAACAAGAAAAAGGGCACTCACCTGGTGTTTATCAATACTTTTCTCTAGCTATGTTGCTAATGGATAAATATTTTATACGCTGTATTTGATTTGCTACACGATAGGGCAAATAACTCCTCCAGTTCCAAACAGACCAGTAGCTTGAGGCACATGGAAAGTCTACTTGGTCCTAAGGAGTGCTAATTCTTAAGTGTGGAGAGGCAGCCTTGCTGGGGAAAATGTTTAAGCCACATGCAGATGTGGAGAAATAAGGGAACAGTCAGTTTTTCTTCACTCCAATCAACCACCTGGAATCTCACCTTTTATAACCATCTTTGTTTGCCAGGGCCAGGAAAAACAATAGATCTCTGATGCAACTACAGTGTGCTTTATCGTTTTCCTGCTCTGACTTGAAAAAAGCTTTTCCAAGCCAGTCTATCCAAAGTTGTTGGAAAAGAGTGAAATTGTTGGTAGGGTCATTGCAGTAACAGAGAAGATAAGAGCTTTGTCATTACAACTTTTTAGGAGGAATTGTGAATCAGCTATAATTGTAGAAACTACTTCAGTTTTTCTCCAGCTGGCCATCCCTTCTGCAGACAGTGTTCCTGCACCACACTTTAAAATGACCAATAAACTACATGGTGGGTCTGGTTTCATAATTGTCTTGTGGTTTTGGGCAACAGTGTATGGTGAATTGTGACATTAAGGGATAATTTACTTGTAAACTAGATGTTAGAAAGGAAGGAAAGAGACTTTTCTATTATAAAAGAACAAAAAGAGTAACTTAATTATTTTTAAACTATTATTTATCTGCTTGTGATGCCAACTACTTTTGACTTCCATAAGATTTAGGAAGTCATAATATCTGTTTATGCTTGTCTGCAATGTGTATCAGTTTGATGAACTGCTGCTAAATTTCATGAAGAGTTAAAGACAAGTTTAAGATCGCTGGCTAGGTTGCAGGATGCAATGCCAGTGCATAGGGTAAGTAAAAATCAAGTATACAAATAAAGAAATAAATAATGCCATATACTGCAGAACACTAGCTATCTGCCTACATTCTGGGACACTTGTTGATTTAAAGCTTTTCTCTGCTTTCCGCTGTCCGGTAAGTGCTGAGATGACCAATGTCTGAGGCCTGTGGTGTTGCTCCTGTTGCTGTCATGAGATACTCAACACGGCATCTGCAACACGATTGCTAGGCGTTAATTGGGGACGGTAAGCTTAACTCAGGCAGGGTAAATGGAAGATATCTCTGTCATCCACTTAAACTTTTTCCTACTGATATGTCAGCTGTCCCAAGAAGTAGGAAACCATCTATTCGGCAGCACATTCTGTATAAAGTTTGCTTTCGCCACTACCAATTTGGGTAATTGTGGAGATATTAAAATGAACAGTTCAGTTGATGGTAACCCTTGACTTTAATGTCTGCTTAGTTCAACTGTAAATTTACAATCTTAATCATATTACCTTAGCTTTAAATTCCGTTTTAATCTATACAAGTATTTTTTTCGTACGGAGACAGATGCATTTATTTAATCTATCGGGACTGGTCTGTAAGGCTTGCCTTTGTTTACTGAAATCACTTTTATGGTATATTTCATGAGATTAAGTGAATTTGCTTAGGAGAAAAGGTGAAAACATCTGCTTTAAGGTAAAGAGTGGCTTTAAACTTGACAAATGTGTCTTACCAGCTGCAAGGGAAGATCCAGAATGGATACTTGTTGAGAAGGATCGGTTTGTGAATGACTACGACAAGGATAATGATGGCAAACTCAACCCTCAGGAGCTGTTGTCTTGGATAGTACCTAATAATCAGGGTATTGCACAAGAGGAGGTATGTGTTTTCACTGCTGTTTAGATTTTAATTAATGCTACAGAATTTTGAAGGTATCACAACAAAATGATAGATGCATTCAGATTTGTCATGTCCTAGTAGTTGAAAAAGAATGCGTAGTAGATCTTTGCATACATTTTTAACCTTTTTTTTTTCAGTTTGGCAAAGAATGCGAGTCTTTTAACTGCACTAGGCAAATTTGAAGTTCTTATTAATCATATGAGTGTTTGTAAATTAACACAGTGCTTTTCCACGTTTAAATAGCTTATCTGGTTTAACTTAAGGATACAGTATTTTAATCCGTTATTTTTTAGTTATTGTAGGTAAATCTAATGAGATACACTACTAAAAGAAGCTGTTACATACTGAAAGCATAATTTTGAAAACAAAAATTGGTCATGATTCTTCTAACTGGATAAATCACCATAATTTCTAGAACTGAAAACTTGTCTTTTCATAAGCATAAGAAAACGGAAGTAGTCTATGATTCAGGCTGCTGTCATGCAAACTTTGGTGATGATAATTAAAATGGTTTAATCAGGGGTAGAATGCTATGATAGGTTTAAGTGGATTCTCATTTTAGCTGTCTTTATTTCTTCGTAGCAGGCAGTAGAAGCACTGAGTGTTCCAGAACAACCTATTTTAGTAAGCAGACTTTACAGTCGCCGACTGCAGTAGAGAGTAGAGGGGATTTCTGCCTTTGCGCTAGTAACTTTTTATCTTAATTTGTCCAAATCTCTTTCCTTTTTACTGGAGGATTTTGGTGTTCAGAATGACAGGAACAACAGGTCTTCCCATGCCTCTGTAAGTCCTGGTAAAGACAGGAGATGCTTTGTGTCAGACGGCAGAGCCCATCTGCTGTGTTGGACCAACCCGTCACTGAGGTCCCACCTCTTGCTTTTTCAGCTCTGTTGGTGACAGAAAAAGCAGCATGGCTAGCACACAGCGCTGGGTGCTCACGTATCTGACCTCGTAGGAAGCTAAGCTGCTAAATTGTTCTAGTAGTATTTTTGTAAATGTGGATCTGCAAGGGCTTTGCACAGGCTTTTTTTAACACCTGACTCTTGAGGGTGGTTGGTCCTTATTTCACAGAAACAGCACTGTTCTGACTGACATGAATTCTGCGTGGTGTTGAGTCTATTCATACCTGTGTTGGTTCGCTTGGTTGGGTGGGGTTTTCTTAGCAGTTCTTTGCTATTCATTCAAATTTTCGCTTACAGCAAGGCCATGCTGTAGTAATAGCTCAGCTCTGCAAGAAATCAGGTTTTTTATTTGTTTCTCTGATGTGTTATTTTTTGTCTTCAGTTAATATAAGGGCTTAGCAAAGTCATCAGTCCTAAAGAGATTGACTTAAGTCATCAACTGCTGTCTGAAAGCTAAATATTGCAGTTTCACTTTGGCATTGCAAAATGACTTGAGAAACCTGGTAGCTAAATAACATAAAAACAGAAAAATCACTATACATTCCATCTCCAGGAATTGACACGTGTTTACCAAGATGTTTGCCTGAATAATCTTTTAGCTTTTGCCATGCAGAGTGCTTTTACAATCTGCTTGGCTGACGTTAGTCCCTCTTATTTTCTTCAGTCCTTTTTGGCGATGTAGTCAGCTTAAATGCAAGTCATATTTAATTTAAAAAAAAGTCACTAAGCAATTATATTAAGCCAAACCAATCAGAAAAAGTAGGAACAGGAGGATTCTCTAGATCACTGTATTTGTAGACGTTTAGCAAATCAAACCAAAACCCCAGTAATACTAGGACGCCTCTGTTTCTCAGAAATAACAGGTGCAATAGAGCTGCTGTACCAGTTTGTGAGCTTTGACCTACGTAATACTCGTGAATAAGATGCAACTAAAATACTCTGCAATTGCTTTTTTGTTTTACTGCTGAACTTCCCTCCTTTTGCAATACATAACACAATTCTCAGATTTTTGCTTATTTAACTTGCAGTTCCATTTGACATTGTCATGATTTAGTATTTTAACATTTTTTTCAGAAAAGCAAGCTTTTGCTTTCAGGAAATGAGGGAAAACATGAATTACTACTCAAAGTTGCAGTTCCCATGCATAGATGGCTTATCTTGTCCACTGTCGGAGGTAGAAAACCCTTTTTCACAGTGGACATTGAGTACTTTCCAGTTACATTTTAATCATTAATTATAGCCACAGAACATTTTTTGCAAATCATAAATAGATGCTTTATATCCAGCTGCAAATCTCTATCCCTACTTTTTTTTTTTTTAATATGCATGTGTGATGGAAAAGTGAGTCTCCACAAGTTCAGGAAATAAGAAATGGTTTAGCCCAGTAGACACCTCCAGAGTTGAAAGCAAGAGTGCCTACAGCTTAACCTGAGAGCTGGAAACGATGCTTATCTTGTCGGACGCAGGGTAAATAAGTGACTGAGATGACTGGTGCACGCTTCTGAAGGAGGATGCCCAACTTGAAGGCTGTATTGGCTCAAATCCTAGTAGAGGTCCCACGTATTCAAGGACTTGCTATTGTAGCTGTCATTCAGCGGCTGAATGTCCAGAGGGGCCCTCTGAAAACACAGGGTCTCTAGCAGACATGCTGAGCTTGTGTTTTCTGCAGATCATACACTAAAGACGTGCACTGCACTCGCCTGTGGATCTCAAGGACTACGGGTGCTTCCAGGAAGATGATTAATCTCTGCTGGTTTAATACTGTCTTCCACCCTCCAAGTAAAGCTGTGGGTTTGACATTGATTTGTTGCTTTAGAATTGATAGCGAGGGTAGAGATTTGATATTATGATTTTGCTACCAAATAGAAGAGGCAAAGGGAAACAAACCGAGGAAAGAAAGGCTCTGTTCTGAATGTATAATCTTGTCTATCTTGTTACAAATAACGGTGTTGTGGCAGGACTTTGACAAAGCCATTCCAAAAGCGTTATTTATAAGTGCTTATATCTATTAACCGTGCACATGGTGTTCCATTTATTTTAAAGGCTCTTCACCTTATTGAAGAAATGGATTTGAATGATGATAAAAAGCTTTCTGAAGCAGAAATTCTTAAGAACCAGGATTTGTTTCTTAACAGTGAAGCAACGGATTATGGTAGGCAGCTTCACGATGAACGTTTCTACCATGAAGAACTTTAGATTATTTATTTTGTAATCTGTTTTTCTTCCCTTTCTTTCATTTGGAGCTTTTGTTAAAAGCACCCGTCAGCTATGTTGCAAGTTTTATGCTGTAATTACAGTACACTAATGTTTGTGTAAATAATTTGCATTCAAAATTTAATTGCCCTCCTGCAGACTTCCTTGGGCCTCTTCT
>RSEF01000010.1:2781544-2804275 GCA_003993805.1 Himantopus leucocephalus | reverse complement strand
AGGTCCCTTCCAATCTAAACCATTCTATGATTCTATGATTTACTACAAATATTTTTTTTAAAAAACAAAGAACAGAAATTTCTTCCAGAGCTGGGGGAGGTGAAAACAGCAAAGAAATAATTGTATTTATTCATTAACCGTAGAAACAGAACTACTTTCCTGAGTCACTAGTTACAGTTCCCCATTTGATGAAACATTGCATCTATTGTTCCCTCCACAAAACTGTCCCAGCCTCACCTTACAACTAGCAAGGCTCCTTCCCCCTCTGCCTCCACTGCAGCTCTTCAAGCAGCACCTCATATTTCTAAGGATTAGAAATTTTCCTCCTACTCCCGGCTCCCATTTTTTCCCCAACCTCTTTTCAATGGACCCTCTGGAAGCTACTCTTCACTCCTCTCCCAGCCTTCATTTTGATGGGTCAAGCTGCCATCTTTTAGGTTTCTTTTGCAAAAAAGGCTCTCTGTTCTGAGCATCTTGACCACACTTCCATACACATCTTCTTGTAAGAATCCAACTTTTTGGGGACAGAGCTGTACGTAGCACTCCACAGCAATCAAAGCCATGGAGATGGGCTTCATTTTCTCTCATTTTTTCTAGAAATAGGTCACTCAAAATACTTTAGAGGTAACTAATAGCACTAGGATTGAGGAGATGGACAAATTGAATTATCATGTTTTGTACCTCCGATGCAATTACAAGATTTGTGTAAACTTGTTCCTGGTACCACTAAGAGAAATTGAATAAGTTTTTCTTTTAACAGAGCACAAGCAGAAGAGAGGTATGGGAAAGAGCTGATTCAAATCGCCCGAAAAGCAGGAGGACAAACAGAAATCAAGTAAGGAATTATTTTGTTATTAGTGTAAATGAAAGTATTTTGGAAGCAATATCAGACTCCTTTGTTTTGCCTATGAATAGGGGCATAAGCTGCTCACTTCAGTGAGCACTTCACAATATACAGGAAAAATGGGGAAACACCACAGTCCTTCAAAGCAGGATTCACAAAAAAAAAAAAATAATCTCTATTTGGGGATTGCCAGTAGGCCTTACTGAGAATTTTTTTAATTTCAGGATTCCTAACAACATTTAATATTTGCTTCCAAAAGCAAACTAAGCGATGGGGGAAAACAGGGAAAGGAAAAGGCTGTGAAATGTTTAGGATGTGGCTTGGCAATTCCAGCAAGCTGGTAGACAATGAGAGACTGCGACAGAACAAATATGAAGTGCAGACGTACCAAAAATTAGCTTCTGCAGCAGGAAAAAGGCTTAGCTTAGGAATACAAACTTTAAACCTCTTTGAAGGGACTTAATTTGAAACAAATCAATGGAAGTACTGAAATACACTAAAACGACATGTATTTTTCTCTGTCTCCTCTACTATTATCTTAGATCACGTATAAATTGTGTTGGGAGGGGAAGATATATGATGGCATAGAATTTAACTTAATAAACACTGCTGATAAACTGCTGCTATTATTGATGGTAGCAGCAATAATGAGACATTTTGTCATTATTGTAACAAGTAATAATACAGTAATAAGGTGGCAGAGGATGAAGATTTGGGGTCACAGAAGACAAGTCTGAAAGCGAAGACCTCAATCTAAACACAAAACAGCTCTATTGATCCCTGGGGCCTGCTACCCTCGTCCATCCCATATCTCATTTCTTAATTGCAGTCTCCTTTTCACGTCAATTTATCATTCTCAGTGTGAGCATGGTTTCCTGCTTGTATTTTATGGGAAAACTTGACCTCAAACCCTTGCACCACCATGGCACGCAAGTGCCAGGCAATCACCCATAGCACTTGCTGTCAATTCGGTGGTGGCACATTCAGGGTGACAGGGAAACCGTTGCATTAACCCAACCAGAGAGCGCTGAGGCTCACTCCAGAGAACGTGCAAGCCTCTCCTCCCACTACTGCTCCATCTCTCCCTTGCCCCTGAGCAATGCAAATAAAGCAAGGTTCCTAGCAAAGGCTGCTGGAAATGGTTTCTACCTTCTCCATATCTCAATTCACAGACCTAACCGAAGAAAAGCAAGAAGAAAAAATATTTTGAAATTAAAATAGAAAATTAAGGATGGATGGCTTCTTCCCAAACCAAAGGCTAAGATCAGCGTTCCAGGATTAAGGAAAGGCTCCACCTAAATTTCTTTACTGGCAATGCAGGGCAGGCAGAGCAAACGTGTTCAGAAACAGACAGCTTTGGCTGCCCTTCTGTGACTTAGTGGATAATTCATGGGTCTGTCTTTTCCTAAGAGATTATAAGAGCTTGATTTAGAGGCACAGCCAAGTCCCAGAGTTGGGATATGGATCCAAGTTCCCCTCAAGTTGGGGGAAGTTTGGACTCGGGCCCAGCTCCACTTTGATCCAGCAATTTTATAGCTTGGCACAGAGAGAAGGCTGAACATACCAACAAAGCACGCTGCAGAGCTGATTTACTATGTTTCCATAAACCCACGCCAGGTCTGGGTAGTGACCAGCTTTGCACTGATATTTTTATCAGAGCAAATGTCTCACTGTATCTGTTCTGAAGCAGAGAGAGGACACTTTGTTTTCTGTCATTCAGCATCCTCTGGTTGTTTCAGGAGTTAGATGTGCAGTGAAGAGGCATTTGTCCGGAGTAAACACTTTAAAAATCAGAGAAAACTAGGGTATATTCAGGGCTGGAACAACTCAAGAAAAATGAAGTATTTGGTTTTAATGCCTTAACATTTTTGACACAGTGTAAAATTTCTGTTTGTTTATGTGACATTGATTTCTGACAGCAATTCTGCTCCCGAGGTCAGTTCTTCAGGGAGACCAGGGGGAGGGAACCTATGTACTGCCTATAATAAGAAAAGCTTGAAAGGACTATGCTACATCTATCCCTGTGCATTACTCCAACTGCTTCCTCTTAGGACTCCCTATTATCGACTAGCACACGGAGTCCTAATAGTATTACAAATACTTGGCAGGCTGAACAGGGCTGTTCACATCTTCGAACGGCAATATTTCTCAAATAAAGTCCAGTGAAGGTGGTGTGCAGGGATTTGTACCTAAAACTTGCATTTGACACTCACCAGGAAAAAAGTAGCTTCCAGGTTTTTTTTGCAGAACATTTTACAGAACTTCCTATGCCATGCTATGTATTGCAGAGGAGCAGGAATTACTAATTTTAGATCACTCCCTCATTTTCTTGCTAATGCAAAATTCTTATCTTCTCGTCTTAAATTCAGTCATCTTTTAAACATCTCAGCTACTAAGGCTTTCTGTCACTTCTCCAGGGAAACCATTTTGCAACCCCATTGTTCTCAATATCAGGAAGGTACCCGATACCCTTTCAAAAAGTTGATAAAAAGAACAGAAATCTGTCTGCAACAACCACCAAAAAATTTCCAGTATCAGAGAATACGCAGGCCAATTAATTCTATTTAGCACAACTTCTGAACCTAATGAATTGGCTGCAAAAAACCTCCTATCGCTCCACCAGGTCAAAGTGATGCTCTGTAGCTGCTACAGAAAGCAGAGCGGGAGAGAAGCGGCACAAAGCCGGAGCGAGCAGCAGTCCCCATGCAGGGGCCTGTTGGCAAACCCACGCCGCAGCCAATGCCAGATCTGCCGAACTGGAGACGGCGGCACCGCTACATGCGACGGGCAGCCCAGCAGGGTCTCACGTGCTTATGGGAGTACCAGTGTGAACAGCTCTTTTCAACTCCAGAAGCGCAGTCCCTGGCAGCCACACAGTTCTAATCTCAAATCCTCAGAGGTTACAAAATGGAGAGGAAAAAAAGCCCCAAACCTTTCTGTTGCTTCCTGTGCTTGGAGAGAAGAGGGTCTGCTCAAGGGAGAAACTAGGCAGCGGTGGGGAGGTACTGCCTGGGTTGTTACTTCAGCACAGCCAGGACCAGCACGAAACAAGGCAAAGAGAATAAGCATGATCAGTAAATACAGGCAACGGGGAGAAGGCTGGAGAAGTCTATGGCACACTGCACCAGGTAGTGGCCATCGCTGTAGAAAACAGTTCTCTCTGAAGCCTCCCCCATATTTTAAAAGCTTTTGGTTTTGAATCAAAAAAAAGAACAATTTCAATGTTTTTTTCAGGCTCTTCCCTTCTCCCCCAAAATTTTCCTTCAGCTGGAGCAAATTGCTGAACTCAGCTAAACATATAAATAGATTCAATGGCCCATTTTTATTTGGCTGAGAGACACAGATGAACAAATATGCTGCTGACTCAAAAGAAAGATAGCAGGGAAGGCTCGCTGAAACGTAAGAGCAACTCTGGGACCTTTTAGTCCATAGCTTTGAGAAAAGTCTAGGTGACAGCAGCCATCAGGTTNATCTAGGTGACAGCAGCCATCAGGTGTCCATCCCATATGCTGTCCAGTGCTTGTTCCCTCAGCATCGTTACAGCTCCTCTGATGGAGAACTGACCCCTTAGGGCCCGGCACTGCTTGTGCTCGGCATAGGCAACTACAAGCCAAGACTGTAGTAGGACACTTCACTATTAAGTATCAGCAGTAATATAACATCGTGACCTGGGAAAAGAGGGCAGTGTTGTGTGAACTGCAGACTCCTGAGCACCAGAAATGTGAAAAATCCCTTTGATGTGAGAGCTACTAGGGGACAAGCTTTTAGCACTGCTACTGGAGGTACGACTGACTTCAGTGAGGTTCTTGCTGTTCTTTTTCAAACCAGTATTGGAAATGGCCATGGCANTAAGTATCAGCAGTAATATAACATCGTGACCTGGGAAAAGAGGGTAGTGTTGTGTCTCTACCTGCAGACTCCTGAGCACCAGAAATGTGGAAAAATCCCTTTGACCTGAGAGCTACTAGGGGACAAGTTTTTAGCACTGCTACTGGAGGTACGACTGACTTCAGTGAGGTCCTTGCTGTTCTTTTTCAAACCAGTATTGGAAATGGCCATGGCGAGCCTACAGCTGTAGAAAAATTTCTAACAAAACTAAAATCAGAGAGGCGGTCATGCTGCAATGAGGGAGACGTGCTGGAACCACTTTTTATTCTATTTTTTATTTTTTTAAAAAAAAGCAAAGACAGGGTTTCTAAAAGAAGCCGGTGCTAGTTACCATGGGCATAGCAAACAAACGCTCCAGCTTCCAGCTCAAGAAATAAAAGTTCCCTGTAAGCGCTGCCTAACAGCCAAAGGACACAATCATTCAATAGTCCAGCCTGATTCAAGCAAATTCAGGCGTTCTGGCTGCTTGCCCTTGCCTCGAGCACTGCAGCTGGTATAAACTGCTTCCTATAGGGAAGGGAGATATCCTCTTTCCATCCCATGACACAGACCTAACTCAGCAGTTGCTGTAGGCCTTGGCGAGTTCATGCTAACGTACAGAAGGATGCACACGCTTGAATCTAAGTGCGAGACTGCAAGAAGGGTCACACAGGCTCAGACCAAAATCCCTTCAGTCTAATACTCTGTCCCCAGCGCTAGATCCCAAGGGAAGAGTAGAAGAACAGGGCAAACGTAAGAGGGTATTTCTCCTCAATAACCCAATTGCTAGCCTTAGCAATTGGGAGTTCAGGGGCTGCCACACCAGCAGCAGCTTTGTACGTAATAGCCACCAGTGGAGTTCTCTTGTGTCTTTTTCTTACCTGAAACCCTCAAACATTTTAGCACCCACTGAGTCTTAAGCAATGTACTTTCCTGTTAAGTGCAGAAAGGCCTTTCTCTTTGTTGATTGTTAGCCCACCTCACCATACTTGCTGGGTCAGATCAAGACACACATGACAGAGGCAGATTAACCCCTTACAGTGGGGTTGCTCAACACACTCCTGCACTGGTGAGCTGCAGTCCCACTGCCTGTTCAGGTTCTTACAAACACACCCAGGTACATAACACCACAACTATGGAAAAGGCTGGCTGCTTCTGTCAAGGTAATCACCTGGATGTGCCTACACAGTCATGGATGCACCTACACAGTCATGGATGCAGGCTATGCCTGGGAACATAGGTAGCTGGGGAGTCTTAGTGAAAGCACTGGGAGGAAAACAGGTGTTGGAAGGGACCATGGGAAAAAAAAACCCCAGTTGCAAATGTACCGCTTGAGTGGGTCAGACCTAGGAGAGGGCAGGACAGCCCTTGAGGAGTGGGTGAGGAGAGAGGATTGCAGCAGTCAGGATGGAAGCTGCACAGAAATGGAGCTCCGGAGCTCACCTACCAGAAGTCAGGGCTAAAATGAATGTTAAACATTCTTCATTCCTACTTTATACTAATTTTGAAGCTCTGTTATCCCACTTTTTTAATTACAAAAGAATATCTGAATCACAACTTCATAGTCTCTAATCATAAAAGAAATTATGAGAAAGATGATTACAAAGCTACAGCCATGTATTCTTGGCAAATGCCAGGTTACACCAATATCCAGTGGGGGAGAGGGAACTACACGTTCTGAAGTTTAAACTGTTGTATTGCTTTTTACTCTCCATATTCTGTGTTGCACACATGGGATAGGATGCACAGAAGCTGGGGATTTTCAGCTGAGTTACAAACTGAGATCAAGTTTGCACGTGTTTGCTGGCAGCGCACACACTAACGATGTCTCGACACACTATAGATGATTCTCAGCAGAGCTCAGGCCTTTGAGAGGAAACACCTTTCAGGCTGCAAGGTGACTGGGAATTTCCATGCAGTAGCTTTGGGCAACTCTTCAGCAAAACAACATGAAAACAGAATACACAACAGAGCCCCGTTTTCAGATACAGCCTCAGCTTCAGCTGAAATAGAGCCTCTGGGAAATCTGTTCTTTCGTAAAATAACTGATGTAAACACGCAGTGGCTGGTTAAATTCTGCCTAGTCTGACAACAGCTATTTTTGTCATTTGCTCTGCTTGTCTCTTCTCATGTATATGATTTCCTACTTTTTCTCCTTCCCTCTTTTCCACTACCATCTCCCTTCAGACCTCAGGAAAAGGTAGTTCCTTCAAGCGCGTGTCTGCTCTGCCCTTCTCTGCAATGCCTGAAATAGAATATTTCAGGGACTGTGAGGTGAGGGCATCTGTAACAAAATACCAATTGCTGCTTCCTGTGTATAAATATAGTGCATCTGTCACATAATATACAGAATCCTCTGTACTGTTCACACAAAGCAGGCATTTTTGAACCCAAGTTAAAAGTCATTTTGGAAGGTCACATCCTTCCATGGTTAGTTATTCTCCACTCAAATGATCTGAACCCACACAGAGTTTATACACTTGTACTTCAAATTTTCAGGACTCTGAAAATGGACCCAAGCACATACTCTGAAGGACCTAAGCCTCTGCTCAATTCTTGTTAAATCCAATCCAGATAAGCTCTCCGGTGATGATGAGGATGGGCATTTTTGAGCAGTGCTGCTCTTATTCCAAGGGACGTGAAAGAATTTAGTTTTATGTAAAGGTATAGAAGTTGTTTTGATTGTTTTATCCTTTGATTTGAATGGCATAGGTCATTCTGGAGTCACAAGGGTCCAATTTGTAGTCAATGGGCACAGATTTACAGGGAAGGTAAGGTACATGGAGATGTCATCCTGTTTGCTCCCCTGCCCATCAAAGTCTGGGGTGATGCATCCATGTTCCCCATAACCGGCCCTGGGAGTGATGATACAGCCCCCTTCCCATTCAGCTTGGGGCTGCTTCCGCTTCTAACATTTATGTGAAAATATCCAAGCACCAGAAGCAAAACACATACGCAGGCACACCACAGCACTAGAGGAACTCTCCACATTTGTTGCTGCTTTCGTGAAAGATATGCTACACCCAGCCTGACGCTAAGCCCAGCCTGCTGCACAGTGCAGCCTCCTGTAATAGCTGATATGACTGCTCGTGGTAGCTAGTGCCTTGCTATCACTAATTTATAGACAGACAGAAACTTGGACTCCCCTGGTCAGAGAAAGGGTGCTGCTCATGCCTTTTCTCCACCACAGGTGGCTTCGACATCACACCACAGCTGGGACCCGTACAAAAATCTTTCCAGTTGCACTGAGTGGTTTTGCCTTTCTGTTTATAGCTCCTCTGAGAACAAGAGGAAAACATCCCATCAAAATTCATTCTTTGATCATTTTCACCATAACCCCACTAAGCAACCTTAGACATGATTCTCATGTGAAATACTCTGCTACGTGCCTGGCCTAGAACTTGGTAGTGACTTAGTTACCTCCCTCTTCAAAGAGCACAACACTTCCCCCTTCTCTTTTTTTGCAATGAAGAGAGAGTCCCAGGTGCAAATCATTTGAGACCAAATGCTTCTGAACTTGTTTCTCCCCCACTTTGCTACCACCACTGGGCTTCACAGAAAGAAATGTTGGTAAAACCACGTTGGGTCTTCCCTGTGTGGCAGGAGGACAGACAGATGTTAACCGTGGCCTCAGAGGAGACTGGCATTGGGCTGGTTTCACAGCCACGTTCCCAGGATCTAAGTTACTAGAGGAAGAGGGTGAATAGGACTGCTGGAAAGTGGTCTGTAGAGTGCACCTGGCAGTGACTTCTCTCAATTTCAGAAAGAATATTTTTAAAAATTACAATAAGAACGGAACATTGTAGATCACATTGATGTTAAAATGGAAACCTACCAGAAAGGAAGGTGGGGTTACTTCACAGTTCTATTCACCAAGCAAAGGTAGAAAAGAAAGAAAATTAAAAAAGAGCTGTGGTTTTCCGGTTAGAAGAGCCTGGTTAACCTTCCTGTGTACAAGATGTAAAGGGACTCTCTGAATTGCTCAGTTAAACCAGTCTCTAAAGGCAAAGTACTGAAAAAAAAATGCCCAAACCATCAAGCCTACAGTTTAAAACAAACAAACAAACAAACAATGTGGTGCAACAGTGTACGTAGTGAGTGTACCTGTGACCTAAGCACTGCCACTGATAGAGCTCTGCTAATTACATCTCTGGTGCCATAAATTCGGCTTTTGATGACTGCGAAGCAGAAGGTACCAGAGCCCTATCTACAGTACATTTCCTGGTGGTCTTCATGTCACATAGGACTGCCCAGCACAGCCTGCTCTCCAGCAACAGCCCAGGTCTCTAGCAAAAACAAGGTCCCAAAACAAAGAGAGAGAAAGCAAACACAGAAAGCAGCTAGAATAAGTTCACTTTGAAATGCTGTCATGCCACGCTGTTCCAATCGAGTCCTCCTCCTGAACCAACTATGAGATAATTTGGGTAAAATGGATTCACGATCCAAGGCAGTGGTTCCCCACTACGCCTCCTACCTGTACTGTGGTGGCGGGTGAGTGCCAAACAAGGCACCTCTGCTCAAATACAGGATGCATGTTCTGCCTTGACGGCAGGGGACAGGTTCTGCCGGGAGAAAAATCAAACCAAGCTCTCAAATGATGGGTTCTGTAAACGTTTATCCTGTTAAGAGGAGAGCCACAGGGACTAGTGGTCAGTGCCCTAGAGAGACAGGGTTGCCTTTTCAGCTTTGGTGTGCTGGGTAAATTTGGGTAAGTTCACTTTGGAAAGTATTTTGCAATCTACGGAGCAAGAATGCTAAACAATGGATCAGCTTTATTGTAATGAGCTTCTCCCCTTGGTTCCCCTGTTCCTCTAAAAGCTCTGCTGTTCTCCTTCTCCCCCTCCGCTTGAAAAAACAAACACTGAAACGTGCCTATTTTACAAGAGCAGCTCAATTCCGCTGTGCTCGAGTAGCAGGAGACTAAAGCAAATGAAGGCAGCAGCCAGGGTCGGTTGTTCCAGAAAACGGTAAGAATATTTTAGCCACTAGATGGCAAAAATCACCAGAAGTTGCTGCAGAGTGGCTGTTGCACAGGCTCTATCTGGTCACCGTTATTCCGGATTCAAAGTCAATCCTGTTTCCACCAGAAATTCATTTTGACAAATCCAATCTTTAAATGTCCAAGGGGGAGTCGTTTAATGAACACGCACAGTAAATTTGTGTCCAACCCTATTTTCAATGAGACATCTGCAGGAGGCTCCACGTAGGGATGCCCAAAGGGAATGCTGGTGCTCTGTCTTTAACTGGAGTGGTTTAACAGTCTTCCAGAATTTACATGGAAATACCAGAAATGAACAATTAAAAAAAAATTAAAAGAAAAAAGAAAAGAGGCAAATCACAAATTTTCAGTTTTGCTTGAATTATTTTCAACCCCAGGTTTTCTAATTTGTCCACAGAACAAACAAAAAAAATCAATTACTACCATAAAGCTAAGCAGCATAATATACTGAGAGGATAAAACACTCTTTTAAAGTGTCCGTGCGAGTGAGACATCCTCACTTTGGGTGCTTCAGAATAAAGCCCTTATCAATCCTATTAGAAAGTCAAACCCACCCAGAACGAATAGGTAATCGCACAGACAAAATTAAAACTCGCTTGCATGTCTGCTACACAGCCTGCTTCCATTAAAGCCTCCAAAGCACTGGAATGATGTATTTCACTGATATAATCAGAGCACCTAGCAGCAATGAGGAGCTAATCTATAGCACCGCTGCTGCTGCAGCCAGCACATCCTCGCAGCCCAGAAGTCATAGAGGAATACCTGATGGATCCATGGGTCAAATTTTGATTTATTTATTCTCTCCCACACATAACCTGGCACAATGACATATTTGCTACTCCCTAAAGCCCCATAAGGATGAGGGAACCGATTGACTGATTTTAGAAAATTATTATAAAAATAAGGAAGGAAATGGCTTAAGTCTATTTCAATCTACTTACGGACTGTGGCCTTGCGCCAGCCAGCAGCCAGGGAACTGGCTGGACAAATCTTTCATACAAGGAGCAAAAGGGCAGGGCTTTCCGAAAAGGCCATTAGAGACCACGCAAGGGGCAAACTGGTCTCTCTCCAACACATAGCCAGATGCATTATTATACCAGAAGACACACTGGTCCTTACAGAGAGCCAGCAAAAAGGAAAAAACTCTTCGTGTATGGCTTATGATCATGAACTACTCTGGTAGCTCAGAGGTCTGGAAACCAAAAAAGCAGCAAATTGCTTTTGTCCTTGATACATACTGAGAAAGTGCCATTTTTCAGTATCCACTACAGCAATTTTGGCAGTCTTTGCATAACCTGAATCACCAGCAGCAAAGGAAAAAAAAAATCTCTGGGAACAACAGATCAACACAGCGTGCAAACAGTGTGTGCAGTTTGCAAGTGTCCTCTATTTGTTAAATTCCAATATTTAACTACTTCAGGCATTAAGTTGTTAGCACATTCTCCACCTCCTATTGGAAAATCCACATTAAAAAAGCAAATATTATTCCTTGTATATATTTAATTTTTCAATTAAATGGATTTTTCAATGAGGTGAGAAAAAGCTCTCTCTGCTGCTGATATTCAGCTTGTCTTTTAATTTCAAGCTTTCAATTAACTTAGCTGGAAAGAATACTGTTGGTTTCCTTTGTGTTGTGAAAATGTAGTTTCCATCAAGATTTCACAACAGACTCTTTTTTTGTAAAATAAACCTTCAAAATGTTTAAGTATTATTAGGACAATACTGAAAAATACTGAATCTAGCACGTTTTCCCTGACTTATCTCAGGAGATTCATTACAACAAATCTAGTTGAAAGCTGAAAGAATCAAACAGTTAGCTCAATACTCATGTTTTCTGGCTGAAAGTCTCTTCCTCATATTTCTGCAAATTTAGATTTGGAAGTGGATTGCAAGGCAGTTATCGCTGAGGACAGGCCCAGCCTTTCTCCTCGCCTGTGCATTTTTCTTACGCCTGGCAAGGCAGCCTTGCTGCTGGGAGAACGAGCTTTGATTAGGAAACAGATGTCCAGCCTAAATTAACACAGGGCAATTAGGATCCTTCATGTGTCTCTTAAGACTCCTGAAATGGCCCACGAGATACAGGATTTCCCTACCCATCTGCATTTGCACATGGCTGGGAAGTGCTATGCACCCTCTTCTGGGCTCTCCTACTAGCCAGGCTTCAGCCAGGGAGACTTCAGGGTCTTCATTAACAGGCTTTTCCCCTGGGCTCCCTCCTGGGGAGGACCAGGGCTCCATGGAGATCCCAGAACTGTTTCCCTCAGGGAACAACACGCTCTGGGTCTTGAAGAGATGATTTCTAAATCTGAAAAACCTCCAAATCACACCACAGCCCTGGCTTCTGCACATACAATTGCTCTGCCAGCCTGCAAACTCAGAGCTAGAGGAAATTATAAAGTTGAAAATGCCTTTTACAGACTATGCTCTTTCCTCTCCCATCACTTCTATGCTGGTATATCTGCTGCTTTCTTAAAATGGACTCTGGCTTTCCAAAAACCAGGACATCAGGCAATCTATCATTACCCTTTCATGCCCTTCTGCAACTCCACGCTGTAGGACCACTTAGTTATGTAGGTCCATCCGGATGAGCAGCATAATGCCTCTTTTTGTTCACCTCCATGCTGTACTTCGCAGCCCAGCACCCAGGCCTGATTTCACAGCATGGTTTATTCCTGCTGTGCTCCTGGGATGTCGAAAACCCCTGGGAACATCAGGGTTTCAAAGGCTCTGCAGGCTCTCTGCACCATTTGTGAGTGAGTCTTTTAAAGGAGAGCGAGCTGTGCCACACGGGGGTGCTCGGAAAGCATAGTAGGGAGGATGCTGCATAGCAGAGCTGCTCTAGCTTCAAGGGTGACTGAGGAGGAAAAATTTGCTGGTGCTGCATTCAACAGAGAGGGTGGAGCTGGTTTCGCTCTACCCTTCACACTACTGCTACAAAACCCAATTCCCCTTGACCATCTTTATTTCACTCTGTTGACTTGTATCCATTGGAAAGATGCAGGAATAGAGAAATGTCTGTCAACATCCACAGTCACAAATACAGTGGGATTAAAAAAGAGGGTGCACATAAGAAGTAGTGCAATTCCTTGCTTCATGGAGCATTTTACTGCATTTCCTGGTGGTAACAGATTGATGCTATTGTGCTTGTTAGCATGGTCAACTTTTATTACAAGACTATTAAGAGTTTTATTTCTATGTGGATCTTAGAGTTTCTAAGGGAAAGTTTTTTCTCTAGATTCACAACCCATCCTTAGAAGCCTATACTAATAAAGTGCCCTTCTTTCTGCCTCACAGCACGCTGAAGGCAGCATTTGAGAGGCTCAAGCAACGTAAGTATTTACATCTTCCTTTCTGACCTGGGTAAGACAGGCACACAATGTGTTCATCCCCTCTGGGGTCTTCCATCCTCTCCCCCCCTCTACTTCCAACTTTTCTATCCCAGTCCGTAGTGTGGAGAGTGGAGGGAAAGGACACTCACTGGGAGTCCTCCAGGGCTGGACACTCAGTCCACTCTCTGGTGGCAAAGAAAATGGCTTGTTTCTCAAGTTAGTTTTATCTGGATCAAGCCACAAAACATCAGCTCTATTCTCTCTTCTGCAAACCACTGATGTCAAAACAGCATGCTTTCTAAATGTGCCCAAGGCTGAACGAAAACCTTTCACACACAGAAAATGCAACACCATCGTAGCCAACAGGACAGCATACCTGGCTACCGGCACCTGCTGTTTTGATAAAAATGCCCTTTTGAAAAGCAGCTGGTGAATTAAGGTATTTTTAGAGCCTGGGTGGGGGAGCTCAACATTTCTGGGAAATGTGGGGTTCCATTTCAGAGGCACCAAAGCCGACAAATGTGAGAAGTTACCATCCACTTCAAACAGCATCAGCCAGGTGCTCTGAAATTCAATCCATCTTTCCCGACCCTTGGAAACTCTCAGCTTGCAGCCTCGTCTAATGACGTTTGTGCAAGGCTGGACGCAACTGGCAAGCAGCTCCCAAGAGCAGCTTAGTGGAGGGAAAGCAGACATGGAGGGGGGATGATGGAGGTCAGAGCTCCTTCCCTCTCTCTGCACCACAACATCTGACCTCCAGCCCCAGGAGGAGGCGGGGGGGTAAATGGGCCTGTGAAGAAACGCAGCCAGCTCTGCACTTGCCAAGGCTGCTCGGAAGGGTGCTCCAATTCTGCAGCGATGAGCCTTGCCCAAGCATTCTGCAGGCACTGAGAGGACCTGCAATAAGCCCTATTCAGGTTGCGTGAACCCTCGGCAATGTCAGTGCCTGCAGAAACATAGGGAGGCCTTTTTTAAGGCTGCCCTGTTCATGACAAGTCATAGAGCCGCCACATCCCAGAAATACCTTCTAAAAAATGTGACTTTATATTTAAAGACCTTTTCACTGACTATATATGGATTCTGATTTGCTTTAGAAATTGAAAGTGTTGGAAACTCTCATATCCAGCTGGCAGTAATGCTGAAGGATGAACTGAAAGGAATAGAGGAGTTCCGAGAAAGACAGAAAGAGCAAAGAAAAAAGGTGAGGAACTAGAGAAGTGTTGAAACAGATTGGGTCAATGGTCCATGCTGATGACCCGCCTCCATCCATAGGCTGTGAACATTGCAAAAGATGATAAAACATGCCCAGTGCGCCCTGTTCACTCTATATCCTAGGCTGTGGAAGAAAATCTCTTTCTGATCCCAGCTGGAAATAAAGTAGTGCTCTGAACTCAGGAGGCTGAGGCTTTAGTCACTTTTACTCTCTCTGGTGTAACTGCAGATACTATGATTATTCCTGTAAGAACTTAAGGCTTCCTTTTCTCTTTTGCTAATTGGGTTTCTTTGGTATGATCCTGCATGATCCCCAACACACACTAAAATAAAGGGGTAACACAAATGTTTAGAAACATAAAAGCAAATTAATATCACGCTGAATGCAACACCAATATATGCTGAATTACAAATACGTGGAATAAAGAACATCTAGTTGATTCTGTATAACAAAAATTTGAGTATATTTAAGGCCATGTCAACCCCTACAATCTTCTCAAGCTCCAAGTCCCTTGAAAAAGCAGCTCTCAATAGAGACAACAGTGGTCACTCTTACACCTTCTCTGGTTCCACAGGGTTGAAAACAAAGACGGGACAGTCACTTAACACTGAAAGCACTGATTGATGGAGGAGTAAAATAAAATATCCAGTTCTTTGCTAATTTTAAACAAATGAAAATGCATTTGACCAGTATCCAATGCCACAAAAATCTTGCATCTACAACCCTGGCACACAGGAACTTGGAATAGCAGAGAACTCTGAATATGGCAGTGGGTAAAACCAGTGCAGCTACTGAGATTTGAGGTCCACAGTGGTCTGATGAAGCAAATAAGGCATATAAAGACAGGCAGCGTGCACCTAGTTCATCAGCATTTGCATATCCCCCCGCTTTGCCACTAGGATTTGCAAAGAGAGGCTTTTTCTCCTGTTGAAAACAATAAGCCTATAACTCAACTGGAAACAGTTAGAGGGGCCTGGAAAAAGAAAAGGGAAAAACTGCTTTGGAGTCTTAGGCAGCTTTTTTTCCTCCATCCAGCATGTGGCTGTGAGGAAGTCAACATTAGACATGTTAGATGGTGTCAGCATTTTTGGTAACTTCTCAAAATGCTGTGATTTGTCTTTCGCTGTAGCTGCTCTCAGGACTGTGCTATGTAGCCCAATGTGAAGCAAGCCTCTGGGTAGCCTTGGAAAGAGTTTTGCTTGAGCAGAATCTAAAGATTAAAGGACCGAAAGTCCCACTGAAGAAACCCATACCCTGCCAAGTAAGAGCATATCTCACTGTCACATAAGGCTCAGCATATCACAACTAAAGCCATAAAAGAGAATTCAGCACTGTCCTTCCAACACTGACCAGATGACAATATGGAAATCAAATCACATTGTGCATAAATTTGCCAGAAGCATTGGAATATAAACTACACAGGAATGTTTGTATTTAAAATGGACAACTACCCTTGCTCACACGGGTGAGACAGTGGTTTGGTCTGCAAAAATGTGGGATCAAGCTCTTGAACCAGCAAAGGAACTCTGCTGGCAGAGCTGATGGGCACTGTGACTGGGTGTTACGCTATTTAATCTCCTTACGAAAAAAAGAAATAAAGGGAGGAAGAAAATGAAGATTTACATCCTCTCTGCTATTAATGGAAACAACTGAAGCAGAATTATCTTGGATTTTTTTTTTTTTTTTTAACCTGGCACTTCGATGCTCTGTGTCACTTAGAAACCTGTCATTTATGAAAGCAGAGTGAAGTCATTTTCCCCCCAGGCACGTGGCTCACAGAAAGGCTCTGACAATGGCTCTCCTAATCCTGCCCCTAAAAAAAGGCAGTGGGGGGAAGTCCAAAGCAAGAAATGCTTACTTCTCTGTGTTTCTTACAGTATGAGTCTGCGATGGAGCGCATGCAAAAGAGCAAGTTGTCCCATTATAAGAAAACAATGGAGGTAAGCAAGGAGGTTTTGTGCAGGTTTTTGGTGCAAACTGGCTCCAGTTTGAGACAGGGTGAAATCTGTATTATGTGTACCTATGTAAAGAATGTGTGAGTGTGTAAGAGTGCAAAAGTGTGCGTGTGAGAGATCCGTCCTACGAGGAGGAAGGTAATCTTCCCTGCCGCACCCACTGAAAAGTCAGAATTAACTCAGAAAGTTAATGTGGAATGAACAACGCCCCAGGTCAAACAGGATTTCATTCTTTCTAGGCAAGGATACTTCCAGGAGCTAATGTAATTTTTCAGCCTGTGTAAATACAATTTTAAAAATGGCAAGGGAATCTTGTAAACAGGAGGAAACCTCTCCAACTGGAAAGCCTGGAGGTACTGGAACTGCAGGCAGCCGGTTTTGGTTTCCAATGAGCAATTGCCTCTTAAGAAAAGTAGCTGCAGACCCATCAGTGCTACAGCTGGAACCGTCCTAGCAATTTTTATTCAAACGCGATTGTTCTAAGTGAACCTCTAAGACAGGGAGGTCTTTTGCTGCAAATAAGGATTTCTTTTGCTTCTGAGGACTGCACTGAGACTGTTACCTATGGGTGCTGGCTCTGTCTCCCAGCTTGGAGCAATGGGCAAGGCAACACACTGACTTCAGCCACCTGATGCTCTAAGTCACACTGTGCAAATGACAACCCATCCCCACTGACAGCCTGGGAATGTGGGCTCTGAATTTTGTCTCTCCGCTGTAGCTCGGACAGATGCCTGATGCACCGATGGTGCTAATGCTGCCTTGTGTATTCATGACCACCCCTGCCAGGAGCTGGCTGCAATCATACAAAGCAAAGAATTTCAGGGCTGCAAGAAAAGGGCCCGATTTATGCCCCATTTCTCAGGTCTATTTTTCTACCTCCTTACGGTGTCATTGGGAATTTTTTCTCTTGCCCAAACTTGGGCACTCATTTGGTCCCGCAGACTGACTGCAAAAGGGAAAATGCCTAGAACATCACGCTGGAGACAACTCAGCCTCGTTCCCTAACCCAAACCCTCACATTTGATTTCATTTCAATACAGTCAAAGAAGACCTACGAACAGAAGTGCAAGGATGCAGATGAAGCCGAGCAGTCCTTTGAACGAACAAGTGCTTCAGGCAACCAAAAGCAAATGGAAAAGGTACCAGTGCTATTTAGAGAGAAAACTGTGTTTTTTTCCTTTTCAAGGTGCAAGAGAATATAATTGAACAACCCATTCTGCAGGATGCCAGGGGCTGCTTTCCCTTCTAACCCCTTAGAATCAAAATTTAAACAAACCACCTTCCCAAAGAGGTCTTCCTTCACAAACTCCTTTGGTAACTGTGATCTTGTTCTGCAATAGGTCAAGGGTTTTTAAAAAGGCTAGGAAGGGACTAAGTTACCTAATTAATTTATCCCAGGCTATGATCTAATTGCTCTATGAATCCTTAAGGGAAACTGAATGACATTTTTCTCCAAAATTATTCATAAAAAAAGAAACAAGTCAGAAGTATGCGATGCAGTTAGTTTTGTCTTTTGGTCGCTTGCATTTAGTAGGCATAGTATTTTACATTAAAATGCATATTTTTCCTCAACATTTTTCTCCTTATGGTTAGTTTAATTTCAACTAAATTTACAAATTCAAAAATAAATCATTGGAAATTAAGGCACTGCAGTCCTTCATTGCATCGTCTTGATACTTGTAGCTGACAATTCACTAACTTTTAATGGGAACATTTTACAGTGGAACAGATGGAGAAAACAAAATAAACCAACTCCCTTTGGCTCGATAAAAATCAGTGCAGTGTAAGCAAAAAGGATCAAAAATCATCTCAAGGAGCGGGGGGATGGAGACTCTAAAAACAGCACCAGAACTTTACGTTTTATTTCCAGCAATGGCTAATCTTTGATGAACAAACCCCTCCAAAGCTTCGCTGTAAAGAGGGGGTGAAATCCTGCCCCTACTGAAATTATGCCAGAACACTTAGCAACTTCTATGCCATCAAAATCTGACCCAGCTCCTTTCATGCAGGAGGATCCTAGGGTGCTTCATTGCCATTACTTCCACACACATGCCAGCACATTTGAAATGCACAGAGGCACCTCACAAGAAACATGTCAGCTGTTTAATTCTGCACAGCACTCACAAACAGTTTGGGCCAGGAAGCACATAAGAATGAAGCTTATGTTCCCAGCTTACTACACATTTTCCAACCAGCTGTGATGAGGAATATGGTCGTAAGAACCCCTACCTGAGCCTGGTCTTGAAGGGCAGAATGGAAGAATGTGTTATATTGATGTCTAGAGCCGTGCATTAATGTACTGTCATCACCATCTGTGCAGAAAGACCTGGGAGTACAGAGCTGTCAATAATAGCTGTATTTTCATTTGTTAAAAGCTGCAGTTTTTTTAAAAAAAGAGAAGTTCTACTTAGACTGAATTTTGCTTTTAGGCTTCCGAGTTGTTATGGGAAATAATCTGGCATTTGCAAAGTATTTTAAAGGCTGTGTTCTTTTCATCTGTGTATTACATGAGGAGCTCGGAAGATGAAGAATTTTACCTGCCATTTATTTCTGCTTATAAATATCTATTAGAAAAGCACATCAAACACTTGAGAAAAAACAACTGAGCCAGCAGACACAAGCTTCAGGCTGGATCACACTAGTGCTGAGCTCCTATGGCAGGAACGTCTGAATGGAAAGATGTAAATTGCCAGATTCCCCTTGAAGTCAGTGAACCTATAGCTGCACCTGTGAAATTCCGGTCCCTTCTTCTCCATAGCACACATTCAACAGAACTGTACATAAAGGCGGGACAGCCAAGAAGTGTTTGCAGGTTTGAGCCTTTCCCCTAGAATGGGAAAGGGAGAAGGCAGGGAAAAAAAAACAACTGTGGCAGAAGCAAAAAATATGGTCAGAAATTAATTTGGGGTGTTTCTTTTCCTGTTTCAGAGTCAGAACAAAGCCAAGCAATGCAGAGACGCAGCAAACGAAGCAGGTGATGCCCTATTTGCAACCAAACTAAGATTTTTCTCAGCAAAGATCTACCAGCACACTGATTTTGACAGAGCACCATCCAAATTACCCAAGCTGTGTTTGAAGTCGGGTTTCCCAAAGTCACCTACCCAAAGATTAATGAAGCAGCTTCTGAAAAATGGCAACCTGATAGTCACCTAAATTTACTTTTCTTTTGTGGAAATGCAAGCTTCCTGCTTTCGTTGAAGAATTTATAGAAGACTTCCTTTAGGGACTTCACCCAGGAAAGAAAAGCTCTTCTTAAAGCAAGTTTGAAAGCACAAAAGAATAACGCTCAAATTTGCCCCCATCCAGCCCAAACCAGATACACAGTCCCCAGGTTCCCTGTACACGAGCATGGTAGAATTCTCCAGCCAGAAACACCGTCTATGTCCACAAGGACAGGCCAGCAGACAACTGAGCTGGTTCATGAGTTCAGATTTGTCCCTCACTGCTCGTGCAAAAGTTTACACTAAATTCCGTGGCTTACTGGGCTGCCTCAGCACGGAAAGAGCCTCAGAATGCTCAGTGCCCAAGTATGGTCCAGGCTTTTCATCTCCAATATGCATTATCCCCACTGTAAAGTTTATAGATGGTCTGCGAACCATGCAGGGAAAATCCTTACTCTGGTATAAAGTTGCAAAGAAAAAAAAACCCCAAATATCCTTGCGGGCCACAGTTTCAAGCTCACACATTCTTGCGATAGGCTTGCAATACTCTACCAAACCACAGGCCTAAAAGTGCAAGAACCACAGCAAAGTCTTAATAGGAGGAAAAAGAGAAAGGCTGTATCATTTTATTCCTAACTGTTGGGTTTCTATTATGTGTGTCTGTGTTTACAGAGAACGTGTACAAACAGAACATTGAGCAGCTGGATAAGGTCAGGACAGAGTGGGAACAGGAACATATCAAAATCTGCGAGGTAAACATTGACTTTTGCAGCAATATATTTGTGCGCTCTTTATTTTATCCTACTTGCAGATATCAGTCTAAGACCCGAGATATCGTCCCAAGGGCTTTGCTGTTTGCTTTACGTGGAATCTCAGTAGATATCTTTGCAAAAATACTGCAAAAACTAGAGTTGATTTAGAAATAGCTACTAGCTGTCTCACTTGCTTACACTGTCCTTGCTTGTTCAGCATATGTATGTAAACATAAAGGAAAGGAGTAAGAGCAGAGGTGTGAGAAGTGGAGCAATATATGAACTGGTACAATTTATTTGTAAGCATTTGTTGCCAGTTTTCACCCACAACTTAACATAATAATACCTTAGCTTTGGGGATGGTCTTCTATCACAGCCCAGATAAGATTGTTTCTCAAATAACTGCTTCGTGACAAAATGTAATTCCAGTAGAAAATCAACAGAAATGTAGACATGAAAATTCACTTTTAGTTTAAAAAAAATGAATTTCAAAATTGAAACAAGAAGAATTCAACTAATCCACTAAAAATGAACAAACAAAACATTCCCTTTAGATTATGTTTTGCAAGAGGCTTCCAGAATGGCTTCTTGCTGTAATGCAGGAGAGGGTTTTTTGGCTAAGCTAAAAAAGTGTGTACCGAGCAAAGATATCCAAGCCACTCAGAACCTTTATTTTGCATGGCACTTTATATTCGCCTGTAAGAATAGCTGCCCTCTGCCATGGAGTAATCTTTCAGTTGAAAGGTGGTAGTGGAAAAGTCTCTACTTCCATTACGCTGAGGATGGACAAGGAGATTTGCACTTAGCTAGTAAGTTTTGCCCAACAATTTGGTTGACCTCCAAATCAGCCACATATTTGGTCATATTAATCCTTCAAATACATTTGACCATCTGCTAAGTATGATTTTGCTATATTTACTTGTTGCAGGCTTTATTTCCACATAAAATAAAATGCCAGGAGCATAGCTTTCCAGTTGTCTGCTTCCTCTTAAATACTCGCTGTCTGGGAGGACTGGAAAAATCCCACGGCTGGCACAGCAGACTTTCTATAGAAATTGTACCAAGCCTTAATTTTCCCAAGATGCATATTTTCCCCCTTCTTAAGAAGCCAACAAACAAGCAAAGTGTTCCACAACCTAAAACACTACATTTCTCCCATATGGCTAAATTCTGAATAGCCCACAGAGCTTGTGACCTGCCTGCTGCTTAATTCAAATAACCATTCATAAAGGAGGGGCATCTTTAATACCTTCTTTCAAAAGACAGAACTGATAGATTTTTTGAGGCATTTAAAACTAGTAACTAGTAAAAACGCAGCTTAAGGTCCCAAACTTCTGGCTGCATAATGGGGAAATCTGGAAGTGCCAAGGTCGCTTAGGTCTCTAGCTGAGCGCTAGACATCCATAGCCCGAAAATCTTGGCTCGCAAGTGGCAGCACTGGGACGGCCTTTGTCATGGGGACTCTGCCATATTCCTTGGCATGAGATGCCCAGGTTCACTAGGAGTCTGTCGCACAAGCCAACGGGGCACGAGGGATGCGTCTAACACAACAGCCAGCTGTACTTTGCAAAGGGCTTGACAAGCTGAGTCACTATGCTTCCCTCTTTGATGAGCTGCATTTCCCGACAGGACACCATTTACCTGGAAAATTCCCAGTTGGCTCTCGTGCTATTTCAGCAGCCCCTTAGGGGCTAGGCTGCAGCCACATGCTTTTTGTTCAGAATGGATATTGAAATACTCATTCTCCACCCTTCGGGTTCTCTTTAAAAGCTTTTTCTCTCAGAAACTGGTCCCAACGACAGTTGACTCCCTGATGGACTCTTTTTTTCTGTTTTTTTTTTAGATGGTAAGATATTAGACAGCAGGCAGTGTACCCAACTGAATGTTATGCTGAATATTGTATACATTTGTGATGTTCTGGACATAATTACTAGCAAATGGAGATGGAAACAGATGGCTGGAAGCATCTGAGCTTTTCACACCTCATAGAAAACCAAAAATTGATGTTCTACTTATAACAGCACAATTTAGAGATCAGGGTCTTATTTTTTTTTTAAGTTTTTAAAGAAAGAGTTTATCTGCCTCTTCCCCCAATTCAGTTCACACATCTCCTCTCTCTTCCTCCTTCATTCTTCCTGAGCTGTGCAACAACATGAGAAAGTGAGACAGATGAAAGAAGGGAGTAAACTCTGAAGAAAGAAAAATACCTTCTCTTTACCATGAAAAATAACCTTAGAAATGAACCGAGACAACTCCAGAGAACCTCAAATAGTTTCAAAAAAGTTTGAAAAGACATTTTAGAAGGCAGAGATGGCTATTTTTGGTTCTACCTCTAGCATAAATACACCCTTTCATGCCAGTTCTCCACTGATCTGTTCAAAATCAAGATTTCAGTGCGATGGGCGGACAGGACCCTGACTCTGAAATCCTTGGCAGTAGAGGTAGCAGTGAGATCCAGATCCTGATTCCTTTCCCCTGCTTTATTTTTGTCTATAAAACATAATTCACGTTCAATCAATTGAAACAAATTCTTGAGCACAAACAAGTAGATGGCATACTCTTTGCTGGGTAAAAAACTGGCCAGAAGGCCAAGCCCAGGGAGTGGTGGTGA
>RSEF01000010.1:2767476-2781444 GCA_003993805.1 Himantopus leucocephalus | reverse complement strand
GAGGGACATGGTTTAGTGGTGATTTTGGCAGTGCTAGGTTAACCAAAACAATTCTATGACTCTAAGTAGTTTCTCCAGTAGCTGAAAAGACATCCTTTAAAAAGAAACCTTCAGAATGGTTTGCAGACATATGAACTTGGCCTAGAGGAGCCCCAGCCCTGTCACTGCCTGCAATGCAAATAAATAACTACCATGAGCCTACTTCACATCTCCTCTTTGGCTTTAGGTCTTCCAGCTCCAGGAGTGCGACCGCATCACCATCCTCCGCAACTCGCTGTGGGTTCACTGCAACCAGCTCTCCATGCAGTGTGTGAAGGATGACGAGGTAGGGGCACCCGCCAAGTAGCTTCATGTGCAGAGGAGGAAGACGAGGAGTAAGAGTGCTCTATCAATAGAGCACTAGCTCGCCCTTCTCCGTGCATGCTGGCTGTTTCCCGCAAACTGGCTGTTCTGCGTGTTCAGTGAGGGGGAGTATTCTCAATCTAGCTTGTTCCCTATAGATGTAGACCAGATATATGCCTGGATGTAGATGGTCTGTGTCACTCTCGGTGACACTTAGATGTCTCCTCCCCTCAGTTTGTTGGGGAATGCTTCCAGCTACCAGAACGCTCAGTCGAATATATTTGAGCTCAGGCACAACTTTCAGAAAGGCATCCAAGTCATGGTCTCAGAATTGGAAGACGTAAAGAATACACTAGTTTTGCGTTTGAATGCTTGTTTCCTGCTATTAATCTCTTTATTGCATTGAAAAGCCCTGGACTGCCTTTGTCCTCCTTGCTTAAAAGAATATCCAGAGCACAAATAAACAATTGTGGTTAAAAGAATGTTTGTACGGGGGACAGGCCAAAGACCCATCCAGGTCAGGCATGTTATCAAGTATAAATTGTCTCTTAAGGGGAAAAGTATTAGAAGAGCATTAATTGTTAATTCAATGTGAAATGTTAAAAATTAAATTAAATTCTTGGATTCTGTTTTGTAGCTGTATGAAGAGGTTCGGGTAAGCTTGGAGAACTGCGTTGTAGAGTCAGACATAGACTACTTCATTAAGACTAAAATGACAGGAACACAACCTCCAGGTAATTATTCCTATTGGTCTCGTCAGATGAGTCACCCGTTAGGCTGAGGCTGCAGTTGTGCAGTACATGTCCTTTGGAGGTGAAGCCAGCTGGAGGAGTTTCTGCTCTGGCTATTCATTCCCACCAGCCACGGCTCACTTCCCCCTCACTGTGCTGCCATCGCTCCTTGTGCAGCACTGGAAGTGGGACAGCTGAATGAACCAGGTTAAAAATAGCCCTCCAAAAAAGAAAAAAACAAACAAACCCACAACAACAAAAAAAGTTGTTTTGTTTTTTCAACCAGGCTCATTTCACAGTACAGCTGAACTGGCACTGCTAAGGAGGTGGCAAACTGCCTTGCAGGGATGGCAACCTCAATTTCCTGCAGTGGTGACAAGTCAGAGCCAACTTTTGGTGTAACTGCACCCTGGTGGCCCCTTGACAGAGATGCTGCCTCTTCATTTGCAGCACAGAGAAGACCAGAGTCTATTCTGTTTTGTTCCACCTGCCCAATAGGGAATAACATCTTTTGTCCTCTCAGGAAGTTGTTTGTATAAGGGCAAGACCCTAGTTGGGGGAAATTTTGAATGAAATTGGCTTTTCTCCAGTATGCAGAAGCAGTGTAAGGTTCACAGACTCTGCCCATTCAAGCCAAAGCAGCCTTTTCAACGACTTCAGTGATCAGAACCTCTGGGCTGAAACAGAGACTGGGACAGCAAGAGCTAAGAGCAGTTGTAAAATGAAAACGTACTGCTCCAGGGTAGGAGTTCTCCAAAAACATCACCAGGAAGGAGGCTATCTAACCTTTCAAATGGCCAAACACAACCCACACCCTCTTACTTCAACAAGCAATACAAGATCTTTATGGACTGAGTGAATGCTTGCACTTCTGTGCAGCTGCTACAGTAAACAAAGATTCACAGCCCTTGTAAAAGAAAAAAAATCCCTATTTCATCTCTTCATTAGCTGATGAAGAGATGTTGAAAAGATCTCTTCTTCCTTTTTTTTTTTTAAAAAAAATCTGTGCACAGGTACTGTTTCACTTCCCCTCTATGCTCTAACCCTATACCGCTCCATCAAAGAGAAAATCCCCTTAGTATCCCCTCAGCAGTATCAATAGGGCTTACTTCCATTCAGAACAGGGAATAAGCCATACTGGCATAAGAAAATTTTATACTGACAAAAACCTTCCATGCTAGCAGTTGTGTAGGTACAACCATCAGCATTATGAACGCCCTGTCCCAAGGGAGAATTATCTCGTACAGGAACAGCTTACACCCCTTTGATTTCATTGCAGAGCTCCAAGCTGGCAGCAATTACACCCTAGGAACTTCTTCAGCAGAGCTGGATGCTGCCACTAACTCAGCACTGAGCTATTTGGGGCCTGTTTTTCACTCAGCCTTTCTCTCATTACACCTATGATGATTAAGAATTGGGATTTGGGGATTTTTTTTTTTTTTTAAACAAATGTATTGATACTGGTGCACTGGATGGCATTTTGCTGCTATAGTTTATTCTTCTTCACATCTGGGATTTAAATTCACTGACATAGGAGCATTTACCACAGAAAAACTACGTTTTCACTGGCAGAAGGGAGAACTGTGCCTTGCAACAGTGTGAAACAACTTCTGTATACCAAGAAATTTGTAATTCTCAGCTAGAGGTCTGGTTGGTTTTTTTTCCTATGTGAGATTTCTCATTCTCCAGTCGCCTAGGCAATTTTCTGCAAACAGCTCTTGGCTATGTCAGGACTCATTTCTAATAAGAAATAGGTGGGAAAAACACTTGAGAACTTTATGAAAGGCAAAGAAACCACTGACTTCGTTTTTTGTCGGGGTTTTTTTTTTTCCACCTTCTAGAAGGTGATATGTTCTGGAAGTAACATCCTAGTACCTCCACAGCTCTGGCTAATGAGTTTGCAGAGTAGCACATGGTGAGCTGTTGATCTGTTTTATTATTTGCAAAATGCAGGAAGAAACCCACGTGTGGTTTTGCATTGTGTAGCAGGAGACCATCATCCCGACCAAACCTTTTGGTTTCTTGATGCTATTGCTCACTCCCCTCTTCTACCTAATCTTACAGTACATTATAGACTAGAAACTATACCAAGGTGACAATCTAGAAAGGTAATAGAAGACTCTTAAATTGGACAGAAAAGTCCCTAATTACTGAAAATCTTATTTGTAAGGATTCTTCACACTCACTAGTTGAACATGCCTGCTCTGCTTATGATCTTGGCTGACCCAATGCGAGAATGTCAACACAACCTTTAGCCCAAGTCCAATGTCTTTCTTAATTTGCCGGTATCAGAAGTGAGATAATATGGTATCCCAGACTTCACTCATTTTTGTTTGGCTTTAACACAGAGAAGGCAGAAAGGGTGTGTGGCCACCAGCTCTACGCAACTACACTGGGAGCTACAAGATGAAAAATAAATAAATCCATCTGTAACTATTTCATCTGTAAAGCTAGACTTGGAAATGGTCTCAATTTCACCCTTAACGACACCATAGGGGAGAGGGAAGGAACTGTAACATAACTGTGTTTGAGAGAACAAAAAACAAATATCTCTGGGTAAACAGCAAATCAGCTCTCAGGAGGTGGATGGGGGAGATATGAAAGGTAGGGAGACACTCAAGCACAAGCACAGACCAGGAAATTGCTCATTATTGCTGCTGGCAATAATGTTCAGAAACGTCCCCAGCTCTGACAAAAATTCCTGGCTCAATCCATTAAGAAAAAAGAAACAAAACACACTGCAGCCAATTGTATCATAAGCATGGTCCCAGGCTCACAATGACCATGCTCTCCTTCCTTAAATCCTGAGCTTTAAGGCAACAGAGGAAACAGCCATGGAGGAAACTGCCTTCTTAATTAGGGTTAGCCACAGCTATTAGAATAGTTCTTTAGGACCTTGACTATGCTTGTCTCAGGTCAAGCATGCCTTTGTACCAAGGACATATCTGCTTACAATCACTTGAATGGCTTTTGTCAAGCCCCCAGGTCCCCCTGAGCTGCTCCAGCCACGTCAGAGGGAAGTGCAGACAGGGGCTGTATTGCAGCGTGCTCCAGCAGCCCCTGACGGTTGCATTGTGGTAGGGGAGAAAAAAGTTTCGCCTGTTTGAACACCTCTTTTTTATTGCCCTGTTGCAGATGCAATAGGATATGAGAACTACTACAGCAGAGAACCAAACAGAAACAACAGCAGCCCAACCCAGTCTTGTGGGATGATGAAGAGGTGGGTGACAAACTTTGGTTCCCAGGTACCAGTACAGGTATTTCTCCGTATGAACGGCAATGTATGATGACAGGAAACACGACCTAGAAAGTTATTACTTCCTTCATTGTAGCAACAGGCAGCTACCTATTGATAAATATAACTTGACAGAAGAAGTAAACCTATTAAAACCAGGGTCAGAGTAATTTTGCCACGGTCTACTGGGAAGAGAGACAGGGGACAAGTTCATAAAACAATTAGTTGGCCAGCAATGGATAGCATTCACTTATTTCCTCTTTCCTAGTGAGTCATGGCGCATAGCGACAAAAACACTTTGTTCAAGGGAGGGCAAAGGTGAATCTTGCTGGGAGCAAAGGCTGGGGAGAGCTGTCTTTTTTCAGCAATACCTCCTGGCTTACTGCACCGCCCAGCTGAGCGGAACAAAGAGCTGCTCTCTCTATCTAGACCAAAGGAAAAAACACTTAGCGGAACCGCTGTGATGATTAGGGAGGCGATTTTTCTTTTTCTGATCTATTTATGCTGGTAAATCCTGTAGCATGGATGCAGTTATATCAGCAGAAGAGCATGGTAGATCTATTGGTTTAAATATTTTATACTTAAATGGCTCTTTCACAGTGGGAATGGCATCATATTTAACGCAGAAGAGCTTTATATTTCGACAAACCTTATTACATGGCAAAGACAAGGAGCAGGCTGTGATCTCCCATTTAAAATGTGGTCCAGGCTTGTTAGTGAGCTGATAAGGTTTATACACAATACTTTGTTTTTCAGTTGGAAACCAGATTTTCTATAATAATGAATTCTAATGCTGCATCCTATACAGTTACAGGAGACAATTGTACTGCCATTTAGAATACAACCATGCTCTGCATGGGCAAGCAGCCTAAAGACCCTGCCTGAGTTTTTCAGAAACTGTTGAGTTTGGATGTCCCTTGTCCAGAAACACTGAGCATTCACCAGCTGAAAAAAATCAGACCCTTTAAATATGCCTTAAGCATGCAATGCTATTTTTATCTGTGCTTGAGAATCCTAATCCATATTATCACTTTACTTAGTCTCCAGTATCCAGCTATGATACAGAAAATAACTAGGGATAGATTTAAAAAAAAAAACAACCCCAAAATTCACTTATATGCACAGATTTTAGAGAGGCTCATTATATAAGCTTTGTGTTTTAAATTGTATCATAGTTTTCCCTAAAGACAAAGAGATGGTAAGCTCTTATAAACAACTGATAATTCTCATCATATTAATATTGTGAAATAATTGGAGTTTTGCACCATGAGTCCTTGGATCAACAACAAAATACGACCCGATGCATTTTATGCACAATTTAGTGATGGCTGATGGTTCAGTATTCTGCTGCATTTTTAAAAATACATTTTTAACTGAAGATAAATATATCTACAGCATAAATGAAAACAGACAGCCACAGGAAGAGGTGACATCTACCCAGTGCTGCAGCAGATGGAGGGAAGGTTGAGTCAGACAGCTGAGACAAAGGAATGCTCATACCCAGTCCTGTTCACTCATTTTGTCATTGGTTTCTCTTGGTTCTGCAGATTCTCTGGATTACTGCATGGAAGCAGCAAAAACAACACGGAAAGTGTCACTCCTTCAGCCCCTCCCCTTGGTATGCCTCTTTGGGAAATAAGTTTACCAGATGTGTTTGGTTTAGATCACATCGCTAAATCAAGCTTTGACACGGAGTAGAAATGGTACAGCAGATATTCACATGTTGGCAGTCAAGAGTAAGAGTAGTCTGGAAACTAATTTAGCTTGGATGGGTATTAAACACATTTCCCAGTGCTAAATAACCCATATAATCTTCAAAACCGCTGTCTAGGCAAGGGGGAACTGTACATGCAGAACAACACAGTCTGACATAGATCATATTTTTCTAAGGTGGAATACACTACCTCTAAAAAGCCCAAGGGAATACCTAAAGTTTTTACATAGACAAGGTTCATGCCTTATAAATGCAAATATTCATCTCGTTTCCCAGTTACGCTGTCTTATTGTAACCTTTGCAACTAGGCATTTATCAGACAACATTTAAAACATATTTTGACTATGCAGGAAGCTGGACCTGCCAGGCACCAGCTCGGGCTCCAGCACATGTAGAGCAACGCAGTATTGAACAGTTGAGGGTAGTCACTCCTCCTGAACTTCCATAGGCTGGGGACAGGAGAGGAGAGCGTTCCCTGTACAAGACCCTCAGGAATGGCAAATGCTCTCTGCCTCCAGCTTTTTTGACTGCTCCCATGCTTGTTTATGAAAATCTGAAAAGTCAAGGGGCCACAGTGCTCCTGAGAGTAGGACACAGGTTTAGTTGTCCCCACCCAGGAGTCAGTCATATGTGGGAAACCTCTGCTCACCTCAACAGCAGGGGAAGCTCCCAGGCAGATGATGGGAAGGAATAAGAGGTTTCCTTAATTATGACAAGCTGGATTAAAGCAACATCTTCCAAAAAAGTTACGTCAGTGACAAATAGCTATCTGGGAACTATGGAAACTACTGGAAACTGCCTGGTGACCCATCAGCACAATATTTTCCATTTTTCTCAAGGGAAAAAGAAAAGCCCCATGTGATTCACTGAACTGCTAGAATTTTATACCACCAGTAGCAACCATTGTAAACCAGTTCAATCACAGCATTTCCCTCCTTGGATCATTTGGATTGTGCTTTAGCAGGGTAAACATTTTTCCCCAACCTGGATGAGGCTAAAGCTAGTTTCTGACCTCCCACTAAGTTCAATGGGTGTATTGTCATCTCATCAATGGGACACAGTTTTTGTGCAAGACTTTACCTACAGTTCACAGCAGCTTTTCTATACATGTACATCTCCAGACGGAGAGAGAACAGAAACCCTTGTATTTGTGAACTCTTGCATATGATCCCGTGCATTTATAAGCAACTGAACTCTTTGTTTCTGTGTGGGTTTTTTTGTTGTGTTTCCCATCCACCCCGAGAAGAGGAAACAGACCGAGTCTATGCACCGATTTTCGTAAATGAACAAGCTGGAATCACATCATCACAGGACTACAGAGTACTTTATGACTACACAGCCCAGGTAACAAAAGACCTCAAAATAAATATTTCATAGTGTCAGATTTAAAATAGATGATATTGATCTAAACATCTTGAAAGTGTTAATTCTGTGAAGGAGGTGTTATCTTCACTTTACAGCCAGGGACACTTACAGAATTATTGGCCAAGGTCACATGCAGAAGCCAGGAAGCCCAACTGCCAGTTCTTGGTGCACGTCGTGAGATCACACTGCCTCAAGATGAAACAGTAACATTTTTTTTGCAAGTGATTACACCTAAATGAGTGCTGAGCTGTTATAACTTCCTTGTAGAGATACAGGAAACTGCAAATGAAAGGAAAACTGTAATTTTTAGGGAATGATGGCTAAATATGCAGTATTGTGCGTTCTGAACTTACATCTCTTGCGAAATATTCTCCTAAAGAAAACTGCTACGGATTCATCGTGTAAGAATGTAAGACACATGCTTATCTAGGAATTCTTCTCCAATTGATCTCAGTTGAGTCCTGCTCTAGTTTAACACCCTGGCTTCAGCTGAGGTGCTCTCCATGCTGGAGAGGACTGAATCCCCATAAATTACACTCTTTCCCTGTACTTCCATGTTGCAAGTTGCAGAATCACAATGGACATGGTCCATGTACCAAAAGATTGCTATAAAGAACAACTTGCATCCTTAACTGGGATACTGAACTCTCACTGGCTTCAGACCTATCTAGGCATACTACCATTAGTAAAAGTTTATGAGTATTTTCTTATTCAGATGGACTCCAGAACCTCTTGGATGCTTGCTAAACCATTAGCTTCCCCTAATGGGACTTTCACAATTTAATTACATGTCAGTTTAAAGGTTCCTTTTATTAGCTTTAGATTAGCAGAAGGAGCAGCATCCAGAAGGTCTTATGTCACAGTGTAGAGAGACCCTCACACTAAGGGACCTGCCATCAATAGCCAACTGAAGAAATGCTGGCATGCGACAAAATCAGATAGCCAGGTAACTTATGAAAACAGAGAAAGGGCTGGAAAGGAGAGCTTTCTCTTAGGTACAGCAGTGTTCTGACACCTTTATTACATGTTCTTTGTTTTGCTTTGTTCTACACCCTCTTTTATTAGTTGCCTGAAATTTCACCGAAGTGCAGCTGAAAGTACCTCACTGTTAATGGCCGTTCCCCTGAGGAGACTGCTGGATCTCTTTGTCAGATCCTTACTCCAGGAGTTGCCTTAAAAATATGACACGCACGGATTTTCCCTGCTGGGAAAAGAGCCTGTTACTACTTTTAGTATATTGTATATTGAGGTCTCTCACTTTTCGAGTCCATTCTTAACTGCTCAGGTACATTAAATTTAGATTTAGCTGATGCATCAAACATGTCTGGAAGCCTCTCTTACCCTGTTTTCTATTTTGCCACGCTGCGGGTAGCAAAGTGGTTTCCTATGGAAAATAGGACAGCACCACTGAACGGGCTGATAGCCGCTGGAGAATTCAGCAATAGCTTACTCACAACTATTCCATTTGTCTCGGAGATAACAGTTACCTATCTCAGCAAGAGTCGCTGTACCTCCACTGGTCACCGCTGTTCCGTATTAAAAAAAACCTGAGACCTATTTAAGGCCTGGATTAGTAGAGAAACTGTTTTTATCTCCCTTGGGAATTAAGCTGTGTACTGTTTTATTTAGCAACACCTGCAGACTACGAAAGGGTCATGGTTAGCTGGTTTAGGACAGTCGTATTTAACCCTTTCCAGAGTTCCCCAATGATACAACAGTCAAGTTGCTCAGAAGGAGACACCATGGAGACTGGGGAAATTTGAGGATCTTAAGGAAATAGCCATCTTAGTAAGTGCTTAATCTCTCATTGTCCAGTATTGCAGGCTCTTTCCCAACACAAAGGACACTGGTAGACTGTTGAGGAAAGGCAGGGTAAAAAAACCCCACCAGATACATGCTTGGGTCCTCCTGTACTCTCAGGCTCACCACATTTCCTTTCTCTGTCTCCTTTCAGAACACGGATGAACTCGACATCAGCGAAGGAGACATTGTAGTTGTCATTGAAGAAAACGAGGATGGCTGGTGGACAGCAGAAAGGAATGGGCAGCGAGGCTTTGTGCCAGGGTCTTATCTTGAAAAGCTCTGATGAAAAGAAGCCCCAGTCCTCAGACTTGAAAAATATTCTATTACTGAAAACAAACAGCACACAAGGTCTGCTTCAGCTGACCAAGGGCAACCCATAACACTGCATTCTACAATTACCAGTCAGGAAATAGCCAACTGACCATGCTTTTCTCTTCCTTCCTCCTGCCTCATCCCAGCACCTCCTGGCCTACACTGTCTGCAAAAACCATCTCCACCTCAGAGAGACGAGGACTTGTGTTTCTTACCACAGTTCTTCCTACCCTCAGCACACTGTGCTGCCATTAGTGTTGCAAAGCTTGGCAAATCTGGGAGGAAAATCCTGCCCAGAACTTAACTGCACTAAAGGAAAAAGATCAAGAAGCAAGTGGTGTTCCTCCAGGATGGAGGATCGCCTCCAGCCAGCCTCTGAGCCACTCTCATAGTCACAGCAGCCATGTTCTCTGCCATGGATCCCTTCCTCTCATCACACAGGCCATGCAAGCATTTTTGATAGTGGGGTGGAAAGCACACTCAAAAAGCAGATAGCTTTGATGTTGCAGGGTCTTAGCTATACAAAGCAAGGAAGAAGCTCTCAAGTTCCTTTTAACACCCTCCTTCAAGTTCCCCTTACAGCACATGGGTAACCAGGGAGAAAGGTGGGTAACCCTCCAATGTTCTTTACCAGAGTCACTGATGAAAATATGAAAAACAATGAATGCAGCTAGACAGGAGCACCTGAAGGACCGAGACACATCAGTAGCAAGAAAACATAAGGGCATTAAAAAAACCCCAACTCATCACAGCCACCTCCTAATACAATGAAATTCATGCTATTCATGGCTGTGCTTTGCACTGGATTCTGGGGCAGCAAAATAAGGACAGATGATGAGCCCAAGGCTTGCTTTTGCCTTGGTTGGATGGTTTCCCTGACACCTCCCTGGGATTTTTCATGTTTAAAAAAACCCAACAAATAAGCAAAGCCTCCAGCAGTGCTGCACTGCCCTGATCCCTCTCCTCTGAGCACCAGAGAGAAGTGCCAATTACCTCCTCATGCAGCCTGCATACCCATGTCATCAGTGCATTCTCCTTTCAACTCCTCTGTCCCCCTGGCTGATCCTCTCCTCCTCTTCTGCCCACAGGCTTTTCTGTTTCTAACTGCTATCTACAGCCTCTGCATCTCTGGGATTGCTGGCATAGACATGTCCTGGTTCCTTTCCAGGCACTTTTAATGTGCTTGTTCTTCAACAAACCCTCTTCAGAGAAGTTGCACTGTGCAGGTTCACTGTATTTCACAGATTTCAGCTCTATCAGTCTTTCTGGTTTAGTATTTAAGAATGTTTTCAACTGCCACTGTACTTAGCAAGGGATCAATAGGTACTTTATGCCCCTCCTCCCTTTTCAGTATTTCGAGATGGTTAAAAAATAAAAAATAAAAATCAGTGACTTAATCTAAAGCAGGGAGAGCTTCTGGGGGCAAAATGACCTTGTTTGCCAAGGTTTCAGGTTTTAAAACTAAACAAAGTCAATGAGAATGAATCAAATTGCTACCCAAAAGGCATGGAGCCTAAAAGGAACTCTTGGCTAAGACACAGCAGGGATGACAAAGAGAAATCTAGACAGAAGAAGAACCTGTAATGGTCAATGCAATTATTCCTTAAATGAAACAGAATGAAGGTCCAGAGGCACTTGAAGTAGCTTTTTCTAATTTCTTGCTTCAAGAATGGAATAAAAGTTGCTGCAGGCCCTTTTTCTTTAATTCCCTGCAGTCCTTTGCACAAGAACACTTGTCTTTCCCATGCTTCCTCAAGCAGCACATCTTCCTTATGCAGCACATCTGCATCAGTGCTGAAGAGCTCTTAGTACCTCGCATTAGCACAGACTCAGAGGAACTGCAGGAACTTGAAAGGCATTTAAGGCACTAGGTTATATGAACAGTAGTGCTCGTTCAGGCTGAAGATGTTAATGACAGGTTTCCGTCACCATGTCTGAACTGAACAGTGATAGATAGTCCACAACAGCCTTGAACTAGACCACCACACGGTAAATGGTAGCTGTCAAGAGACAACTACAACATCGCTCATTATGTACAGCATGAGAGGAAATCTAAAGTATGAGAGATTTAATATATTTGCTTCTTGAACACTCAGTTTTCCCACAAGGAGAACTGTAATAAACCAACAAATACTTAAATAAATTTAGGTAGATATTTTGTAGTTTATCTTAATTAAAGAGGAAAAAAAAAATAAATCGTTGAGATGCATCTCCTCTAATTATGTGTGACACAGGGATTTTTGCTAAGATTCCCCAATTCTCTGGGGGCCCAGACAGCCTCACACAAGACGCTGCAGTACCCAGTCCTGGTTACCCTGAAATCCTGTCACAGATCATCTCTGCTTACGTGTACCCACATGGTCTACATCACAGACAGCTACTGGAATGATGACTGCTGTTTCTACCCCATCAAATCATTTCATGTTTCTGCTGTTAAAACTCAGGAAACTGATTTGCTTTCTACCTATTTCTTCTTCTGTCAAGTAAATACTGTTATAAGTGCAAGAGGCTACACATATCTCAAAATCTACCCAGTGTCATAGCATTTAGGTCCCATATGCTAACTCCAGACTGTTCAGGAAATGAAAAAGCAGCAGCGATGTTTTCTCATGATTCCTCTGCTTTACACTGAAGAATCTGGCTGATAAGTAGTTACCAAGCCATAGGGCAGTTTGCCCTATCAGTGTGGCAGCACTTGTCAGAAATAGAACAGAGATATCAAGAAACACCCACACCCTCTGAGTACACCCACATTTTAGGTGTCATCCACCCCCCCGTCAGTGGGAAAAGCAGGAAGGTCAAATGTAGGTTACTGCCTTAATAATATTGCCTTAATAAAAATGTTACCTCTCCAGTTTGGTAACACTTGAGCAACAACACCGATCCACTCAAGTAATCATTTAATTTTCAGGTAAGATGGGAAACTGAAACAGGCTCTCTCCAGTGGGAGACATTCTTAAACCAACTCCAACATTTTTGGATTAAATTCTTTTTGGACAAACACTTCTGATAAGCCTCCACTTTCATTTTGACTACCTTTTTTTTTTTTTTGGCAAGGAGGTGCCAAGCAACATGGAAGGACAAAACAACAGTGGCAAAGATTTGTTTGTTAAGTTAACTCCTACTTCATAGCACGCTCACAACAAACAGACTGCCTCCTTACTGACACTGCTAGTGCGTTGGTTCTGGGTGGCTTCACACACAAGAAACTGTTTTCAGAGAGCAAGGAACATGCTTTTACCAGCTGCTCTGCAAGGGGGGAACCTAATTACCTACCTATAGCCTGTGGCTAATATGTATATACAGACAAACTAATTAAACAGAAGTTACGAGCTGTTTTTGACTTAGCACTGCAGGACTTCAGTTTGCACAACAGACAACAAGTATTTCATGCTGAACAATTTCAGACGTGTACCTTAACTACAAATTTTGACTAGGCCATAACAAACAGGCAGCATCTACCCATTAAATATGAGCAGCAAGAAAGATCGGGAGTCATTTCCCCCACAAACCTCAACAGAATAGAAAGGGTCTGAGGTTGACATCTGCTGCTCTTCTAGAGGGATTTTGGATTTGAGGAACACTTTTTCATATCAGTCTCATGGCCATGGAGTGGTAATCTGGTCCGTTATTCCTTTAACCACAACAAGAATTCCAAGGTTGGAAGTAGGCAATCCAGCCCAACAGCACCCTTAAACCAGACTCAGATATGCATATTATTGTCTTTTACCATACTGTTATTAATTAAGAAGAAGAACAGGAAAACCTGTTTAAAAATAACATTTAACCAACAACAACCAAATGTAATTAGGAAATGACTACAAGAGCCACACAAGGCCCATCTCTGCACAGAACAGATTTCAGCCACTACACATAGCATTAAGAGCCCACAAGCCAGTAGTAAAACTTCATCAAACAACATAGTGTCAGACTAGAAACAGAGAGATCCAGGAGAGCCTACTCTAGGACAGCCAACACAGTCAGTACTTAGCCACAAAGGACCTCCTGCCAAGCTCACAGGTCCATTGCCACAGACAGCTACCTTCTAGCACTTTTACAACTAGTCAACCGAAAGAAAGAAATCAACACTTTTACAGCTAAGCAGTCAGCAACAGCAGAAGCACAGCGGCTGTTCAAGGTTTGAAGTGTTTGCCGCTTCCTTGAGGACCATGGCTTGAACTCTGTATTACAAATAACCCCCGCATACTTCAGCCAAAGTGCTGACAAATCATATACATAAGATACAAAGAGTAGCAACTCTTACCTTAGACTCCTTCTTGTCTTGCTTCTTCAAGAGGTGTATTCAAGGTCTGAGTTTCCTTTCCAGAGGTAATTTTCTAGGCAAAGACTCCTGATTGCAGCTCAGACCTCACTGATTACTGAATGCAGTTTAAGTAGAAGCACACGGATGCCAAGAGGAGATAGATTACAAGCCAGGCATCAGGTGGTGTCTAATAGGAGCCAGG
>RSEF01000010.1:2733631-2767376 GCA_003993805.1 Himantopus leucocephalus | reverse complement strand
AAGAAGGGAAGAAACCTAATATTTCCTTTGCTGGAATGCTGATGTTAAAAATTGTTAATACATGTGGATTATGTGCCTGAAGCAAAAAAAAGGCAGTTAAATCAGTGATGTTGAAGTTGAAGGAGAAATTAAGAATTCATATTTAAAGTGTTAATGAGAATGGTGCTCAAACTTAAGTTTCAAGAGCGTAAACTAGCTCAGGGACTCAGGAAAAGGGGCAGTGAGAAAGATGAAGGACAATAGCGCAGACCAGAGATACTGAGCAAGTCAAATTCACACATGGCTTGGATAAAGTCTACACTGCACACTACAGTTTTGAGCACTATTTACTAAATTACACTATTGAGCAAACCTAACTAGTTGGTACTGGAAACAATGGACCTGTGGTACTCTTAGCATTAAGCACAGATTAATTTATGGTATTTTTCTCACTAATCTTAAGCAGCCCCTACTAAACTGCATGCTGCCATGGCTCATTTGCCTTTGATACTTATCTTGAACTAGCTAGTGGCAGTAAATTGATACTACAGTGCACATTAAAGTCCTATGCTAAATAGGGTTCAACAGTAACAGCTAGAAAAACAACTAGCAACTGAAAATGTATTACAGGAAGAAAAACTCTTCCNTTGTTTTATTTTTTGTGTTGTTCATTGTGACAATGAAGTCCACACTGGAAAATATTGCTTTGAATGTTCACAGGAGCCTGAGTTTCATTATGGTATAACTTAAGAGGAAGGAGTCCCAATATAGGTAACTTAAAAGCAGAAAACCTGCTTATCAGAGTATTAATTGATAGACAGGCCCATGCTGTTCAGACTTTTCCACTGCCCTTTAATACTAACATGGCTCCTTGTTCAACAGCAAAAGACACTCTAAAAACCAAAGTCTCATTGCAATGCAAACCTTCTGACTCAGGTGAAGAAAAAGCTAGCATGCAAACCTTGCTTAGACTATTCAGCAATGGATGAAGCAGAAAGGCATGCAGATTCACCAGCTCACTAAAAGAGAAACCGTTTGTAATAGCACCCTCTTTCACTCACAGGACAGAAATCTAGTCTTCCACCGTCATTCTTCTTAGCACATGAATAGTCTGTTAAAAGCAGAGTTTTATTAACAGTAGCAGGCAGCCTGGATCCAGCATACGTAGGAATTCAGCCAGAAGACGAGTAAAAGCTCTTCTCACACACAAACCAGGCTTTTGGAAATGCATGAACTTTAGTTCTAGGAGAAATCAAGGGTCTTGAGGTAAAAGCAAGAAATACTCCTCACGTGGACAACAAAAAGCTCAGCATATCAAGACACATTTTAATACCGGTGTTTTAATATACTTTCAATTGAGTAAGAGCTCTCTGTATATTCACCCAAATATAGTGCTGTTCTACTACAAAGTTAAGTGTTAAATAAGCCATAGTTTCTATTGGAATAGGTACACAGACCAGCACTTCCATGAAGGGGCGCAACAAACTACACCTGCATTTGTACAATCTATAACATACAGTAACAGCAACCCCTTGACAAGCAGAACAACCTGCTTTGTTTTCATTGTTTAAAGCTTTTAACAGGACACAGATATATGAACTAGAGTTAGATAAACCTCACGTTTGTCATCTGCCTTTAATATCAAACTGTCTCCTTTTCTACAAGACAAGATTAAGAAATTCTTCTCCAGAGTTATACTGGGACTGAAGACTGAATTTCAGAAGCCTGCCAGATCAGTTTGCAGTTCTGGAATTCTAAGCAGAACAGCTTTATAGCCAATCAAAGGCTTTCAGTACTATGGTAACATTCCACATTAACCAAGCTAAATGATACCAAACCAGTAACAAGTGTTTAAGCTGTCTGGCATCTAATCACCTTCAGAATTCGGGAAGTCTACATAACTGGAAGTGATGACACAAGGGATGGCGGCAGAAATGAGCATTATCTCAATCCCAACATGAGAACTTGTGTATGCCTCTTCATTTGAGCATGAATCCCACTGTTTGCACCAATTAGCACAGAGCAACTCAAGCACTTTTACAATACAGGATCATTCAAACACTGCAAGAAGTAAAAACAGGCAGCTTATACTACAGCTGTATTCACATCCAACTACTAAGGAGTTACCACTTTTTCCCAGCTTCACTGAGTCATACAAAAATGCAATGTATTACACCCTTGCAAGTTTGTGGGATTTGGCGTTTTGTTCTTGGTTTGGTTTTTTTTTTGTTTTTAGTTTTTTTTTTTTTTATTCTACNTTTATTCTACCCACACATCAAAGACCTACTGGTAAATCATGCAAGGTAAGAAGGCTATTGGTTCCCAGGAACAACTAATTCATAACAGTTAAAAGTTCAATTTGGCTTTCTTTAGATTGTGTTTTATTCCAAAAAAGCTGTAAAGTATTTATCGAGTAGATTCAGAAAAAGTTTCCACATTCCAGCATGAATTCTCTGCATTTTCTAAAGCAAGCAGACTTCCCTGATCTACAGGCAAGTACTTGATGCTATACCATCAAGTCATGTCTACTACAAACCCATGTCTTCCAACAACCAGTACATACACTGTAATCTCTCCATAACTAAAGAAATAACAAAGAAAAAACAAAGAAATATGTTCAGCCTCTTGACTGTGGAGCTCCTTTCTGCCTTGTACCTAGTAAGAGCTGACTACTTTTTGAAGCATCCTTAGCTTTATTCTGTGCAATACAGAAGTCTGTTTTAAAACCTCCCCGTGTCTGATTCTTACAAGCCAGGGTCATCTCAGCATTATTAGTCTAGGATCTCACCAAGTGTATCTAAAATATGCAATAGAACATAATGCAGATAATCCTTAAATTTATCAAAGCTTCTGATAGTAGATTCTGTTAACAGGCTTGCTACCACATCCAGGAAAATTGACACCGGAGTCCCTGGAGGACTTTCAGGTTATTAAGCAACATACCATATTACGAATGAAAATCTAAGCCCTAAGGGCACATCATCTGAAACCCACCTTTAGAAATTAATATAGAATTCCAAAAGTATACTTCTACAGCAGTGTAACAACTCTGAGAAACTTACATCTCCCACAAGATATACTGGCCTTAACAACAGACCACGCAAATTAGAATTATCTTTTCCTGAGTGATATTTCTTTGGGTATTTGAGAATACTATGTTGATGTCAGTTTGGCTGAGCATGTCTACTTTGATAAAGGACGTGAGCAACCAGTAGAAATTCTGAACATTCCCAGCTTCTGCAAAGAATGAGGCAACTCAAGCCATGGAAAGCAGAGCAGCAACTAAGCATGTGAATAACACAGACACATTAATGCATAATTAACATACAGCAGTTACAGTACAGCTATTCACCCCCACTGTTGGGAGGGGACAGATTCTTCTTTAATTGTATTCACATAACGTTAACTTTCCACCAAGTTTAACCAAATTGTGCTTCTCTAGTATTGTTTCAAATAAAAAGAACAAATACGATACAATCAAGCTTCCACCAAACCTTAAATACAGATTTAAGTAAAGCCACTTAAAACTGGTGCTTTCATACTAAAGTTTATGATTCTAGCACAGCAGGACTCCATTTGAACAAATACACTGGAATCTTAAACAGAAAACAAGACATGTTTGTAGGGAGGATATACAGAGATTTATTTAATCAGGTTTACTATTTACAGTTGAGATCACTTTCACATACTACTTTGCTACTCTACATGGCTACATTGTTCCCAAACCAATTTAAGATCTACAGTCTAACAGTTCACTCAACACATAAAACCGCTCTTCATAGAAAAATGAAGTATTTCATTATAGAACAGTAGTGCATACATTATACTCCTGAAAAGCCAGCTTGGACTTTAAACCACTAATGTTTGAAAGATTTGATCTCTGAAGGTCAAAACTGCAATCACATGATCCTAAAATTTTGGTTAGTTTTTTTTTTTTTTACAATTTTATATATAAAGTGTACTGGACTTCACTTAAGTGTTTTTAAAAAGCAACACTGGTGAGGGGCAAGATTAAAATATTTTTTCCTCAAATTAAATACAGCTGGCTTCCTTTGTACAACTTTGGCCAAAAAAGTTCCATGTAGTGAAGGTTTAAAAAACCCCTCTCTCTATATGCAAGATTCAGCCAGTTAATGCTTAGAGGTAATCTACCAAAGTAGGCACACATCCTTTGACTTTCATATCAACCAAATTACACTTAACTTGCAAATGGTTCTGAAATTAGAAACTTTACTATTATACTAAAACATTTAGATACATGAATAGCTGGCTAAAACAGTGAAAGTCACAGGTAATAATATGGGTGTGTGTAAAGCTGAGTTGTTTTGCCCGTCACCAGTGTACCGTACGGCTGTCCTCATCTGTGAAAGGTGCGCTTTGACTAAGCTTAGGGCAAGAAAGCTATTGCAGTAGACCTGGCCCGTTCACCTTCCAAATAAGTGAGATAGGATTGAACTGCGTGTTCCCCTTTTCTTCTAGGCATAGGTTCCGCCAGTGATGAGAAGTTCGTAGGCAGGATCCCGACTCCTCCTACATAGTACTATACAGGCACACAACATGCCCAGAAGCTATGGAGAAAAAAAAGAAAACAAGCTGAGTACAAAGAAGGTACTTCAAGAGATTTAACCTCAGCACAGAAATTGTCAGCATGCTCTGGAAGACTGTAATTGTCCATAAGGAAAACGGCAACAAATGCACTGTTCTTGAAGCTTTTTCATTTCCTGCTGCAAAGAGCAAGGGCCACAAACTCCAGCCTTATTTTCTTGCAAGATTGTCTTGGACATCTTTAACAAAAGTTTTTTTGGTCAGTCACTTGTATTCTGCCTCAACAATTCAGATGAAAGAAATTACAAATTTTTGTTATGAAAGATACAGATTTTCAGATACTGTATCTGGTATGAAAAATCAAAGTGAAATTCAAATGCATTAGCCTCTAATTGCTATGATGAGAAAGAGCAAAACTTCAGAGTTTTATGACCCTACTTCACCACTGAAATCTTTCACATGCTCAATCTCTGTTAACATGTTGTATTAGAAAGCTTAAGTCTAAAAGTGAATAATTCACTTTTAGACATTTCCTGCTGTTAAAATTCACAGTACCATGACTGTGCTGGCAGGTTTGCCAGGAATTTAGGGTATGATCACCCGGTATACGTTTCCAAGATTTAAATCAGATGAATGCCATCAGGGATGTAGGGCATGACATTTTACAGAAGTTGCATGTTTACTGAAGGTAGAATAAGACTGCAACTACTAAAAAATATAATCAGGTGTAGCGTTGTGTTCTATGGTCTCAAGTAATTGGCAATAGTTTCTAGTAAAGTATGAGATTGTACTGATTTGGTCATATGCATAGAAGTTTATTCACAGGTGCAAATATTTCATGAGGCTCCTGTCATAGCTCTGGATTATAAAGCATCACCCAGAAGGTAAAGAAGTTTCTAAAAAAGAAAAACCCACCCCAAAACTCCCTTGAACAGAAAGCAAACAAGAATGAAATGGGTGAGCATACAACCAAGTATAAAACTTCTTCATTGATACAGCAAAAAGCCAGTGAAAACACAGCACTGGGACAAAAGGAGAATTACTTTTTTTAATAAAGTCTGATGCAAACATCTCATGTGTAATAAGTTTTAAAACTAAATGATGGTACATGCGAAATAGTACTCAAGTCTGCTGAAAGACTGAAGAGAATGTTTTAAAAATCCTAAGTCTAAATAAGCAGTGATTAAAAAGAGGCATGATGAAATTCTAGTATAAGCTTTTAATTTCCTGGAAAGGAACAAGCTGTAAAGATTAATAGAATTCTTTGTCTGGAGTGCATTATCTGCTTTGGATCTATAGCAGCAACCAGCTCAGGTTAAAAAAACCCCATGGAGAGTAACCTAGAGTATGGCACTTCAGCCCGTTGGTAAAAACAGCCCCTTTCTTCACTTTCCATCAGTACTCGGGTGGTTCCAGTTCACAGACTGACTCCAAATATATCTTACCACAGAATCATAGAATGGTTTGGGATGGAAAGGACCTTTAAAGGTCGTCTAGTCCAACCCTTGCAATGAGCAGGGACATCTTCAACTAGATCAAGTTGCTCAGGTTTGTTATATTCATGTCAGAGTAAGAGAAAAAACAGAGTTACATGAGAATGACTCTTCATGGGTACAGCACTTTTAAGTGAAGAGGTAACATCCACAATTAAAAAAAAACCCTTAAGTCAGACTTGTGAGATGGAGAGTTTACAGTAGTTGCCAGTGGCTACAGAATGCTGAAGGCTTGCAGCCTGCAAGTACAAAAACTTCATCTTCTTCTCTGTTCAAAACAAGGATAAAACAAAGCGTGCTACAGAGGAACACCTCCTTTAGTCTTTTGCTATAATTCATTCTAGCCATGTATGTCAAATAAATAAAAGTAGTCCCATCACATTTGCAGTTATTCACACAAAGATAATCCTGTTCAATGAATCTCTCAAGACATTCAATTTATACAGTTGTGTAAAACCTGAAACAATCAGGTACTATAATATAAACTATAATAAAACCTCACGTAATCAACATTTGAGTTACTATTTAAAACGTTTATACCCTTCAGGAGACCACTGAGCATATTCCTAGAATTCGCCGTGAACACAGAAGTAACTCCCATATTTGAACTTTCTCTACAGAAATGATTTATTGGATCATTTTAGAAAATACGCCAGCACCTCTAAAACCTTTTCTAAGGCATTTGATTCTGCTTCTCTTCAGTTGCTACTTCATATTGTGAACAAAAGTATTTTAGAAGTCTGCGTTGAGGAAGGATGCATGCATCCACCTCTTCAACTTTTTTGAAAGTTTAGACATCTCCAACAGACAGAAGGTTTGTTTAGTTGTGGGAGTTTTTCCCTACTATTTTTTTTTTTTAATTTGCCTGCTAGCAGTAACTATATCCAATCTTTCAAACCAATTTGTTTTTTTTCATATAAAAAAGCTCACTGGCTGTATGTACATACACCAAGCTCAGTATCTTAGATCACTAACTACAAAAGCTATCTTTAAAAACAAACTTTGCAGCTAATCAAGCAGCATATTTACTGTACTGCAATGCCTTTGCTCCCTTCAGCTTGCCTCCTATTTATTAATAGTTCTGAGCTGTCACTGTGGTTGAGACAAGGGAATTATTGCACACGCGAAGATCACCATGGTAACTGACACATGAACATACCAAAAATCACTTCTATGCAGAACAAACTTAGGTTTTCCACAAATTCCAAGCCTAGCAAAAATTCCCCTCTTCTCAGTCTTTTCATTTTAAAGAAAGTCCTGAAGTCTAGGTTTGTTGAATGTAAGCTACTAGAGGTAATGAACTTTGGACAGCCTTATTGCATAATGGACAAAATAATAACCAGTTCAGAGTGGATTCTATTCAGTGAGTATAGGAAAGGTAGTAAAATTCACCAAAATATGAGAAAAACAATTACTCCTCTAGAAGTTTACAGGAAATGACTGAGGTTACAGGTCATTTGCTGAAGTTCATGTTCTTATCTCCATTTCAATTAGCCCACAGACTATTTTGCTGAGAATCAGGCTAAGTACATACTTAAATTCTTTATTACAAATAAGCAGATATCACAATGTATGTCTTAAGTTTCAGGAAATAAATAATAGAATGGTCTGAATACTGTCCAGTATCAGCTTGATTGAAACTAATGTATTTTTAAAACAGGTGAATTTACAACCATTTGAACTGTGGAGCAAAGATATAAGAATATGACCTCTGACAGACTTAAATGTGATTACCACGCAGTGAGTATCACTAGACAGAAATTTCAAGGGTATTCCTGACACCCTGTATTCTACATTTATCTTTATTTTATTCATTTTCTAAACAGGTATCACATAGCTTATTTTAACTTTAAGCAAAAAGATTTCAAAATACTATACTGCAGCACTAGCAAAGAAATTTCTCTGATGTTCTTATTTTCTTGAAAAACGGTTTATACAATATGTACTTTCTGCCAGTATCTTGATTACTGACATGGAGATAAATCAAGAAGCACCCACTGCAGAAGGGATACAACTAACATGCTTGCCTAGAATTGATGAGCCAGGAATAACAGAAGGATGCAAGCAGCCACATTTCCATCACAAGCACATGTCAAAAAAATATGGCCCAATCCCTGAGAGGATTATAACTGTACTGTATTTTGGGGTGGACCCATTAATCAACTTGCAAACTCCAAAACTAGGAATAACGCTTCCTCTTGGGATTCAGCTCACCCAACCGCATAACATGCTTTTTTTCCTACATAAAAAATCTGCCATAGTAACCATGGTTGTGGTAAATACATTAATTTACATTACATAAACATATTTCAGTGTTCAACCAGCTAAATATTGCTTTAACAGTTGAAGTTTTAAGAATAGCAATTAAAAAAATACCTTCCTTCAGAAGACTGAGTACAGATCTCACCAAATTCAAAGTTCCATAGCTGAATTAATCTGGTTCTGGACAGTTCAACAATATCACTATATACAGTGTTACCTATGAGTATATCCTTGTAAAAATTAAAAAAAAAATTCTATTTCAATGCTACAAGACTATTTGCAAATGATTACTTACCTTCAAACATACAATCCAGCTCAAAAGCTGCTTTTGAAAACAGAAGTACCTAAACCACCTGACTCAACAGGTACGATTTTTTCTGAATTCAAATGCTATTAAGGGCACAAAAGTAACTTTGAAATTAGTTTTCAAGTCCCTTGGGATTCAGCATAGGTACTATATTTCTCAGAGACCATAACATTGGCACAGTCTGAAAATAATGTGATTAATGTACTAAGCCTGCCAGATTGATGAGCATTCAAAATTCCAATTTTACACGTTTAGAAGACAGTCTTAGTCTTTTTTTAAATCTAAATAAATAATGAGATACACATTAGTCTATTTCCTCAGTTACTTTTTTATGACCAGGGAAACTGTAACAATTAATATTCATGTGGGAGACAGCCTGCGCTTAATTTTAAGTAGGCAGGGTCTCCAGTCTAGAACCTCTTTTTTTGCTTAAGTCCAGAAACTAAGAAGCCTTCAAGACACAATGCCAAGCTCAGTTGAACAAAAGCAGAATATGCTACCAAACCCCCTGGTGCATCTCTTGGGTGGTCTTGACATTACTTGTATGCCATGAAGCACAGTTAAGCTGATGTACCTCTAAAATGCCAGGAAGTATGAGCTATCTGTTTTAAAGCTGGAAATGAAATATCATGCAAATTCTGCAAGTGTTAATGCCATCAGAGCACATTCATGATACTTAATATTTAGATAATTAGTTTTCAAGAAATATTTTACGTTCCAGTACATTACTGTGTGTAACATTGACTGTTCAGGTTGAGAAGTTCTGCGTTGAAGTGTTTAGATCCTTTTGACTGATCTTCATTTATCCCCCAAACCAAGTAGGGACTAAGGCTGCCATCATCCTATGCATACTTGCAATAACCTGGACAGTAGTTTAGAATTTCATTTGAGAAAAAAGCTTACAGCTAAAGAATATTCTCTTACCTGAATAGCAGCAAATGCTAGTGCTGCCCAGATGACATACATCATGATCTCTTGAAGCTTCTTTACAACCAGAGCCTCACACCCCTGAAACAAGTAGACTTCTTAGATATCTATCTGCCAACCACATTTAGACACAGACCAAAAAAAAACAAACCCCAAAAGCATCAAACAGGGCATAAAGATAACCGAAACACTAAAAAAATCATTACTTAGTATATCACAGATGAAAAAAGGAGAGAGGGTTCCCCCCCACCCCGAAACCATGTTTATTTCCTCTTAAAGTAAATACACCCAAGACTTCATGCTCCCACTAAAAAGAAAATTGAATGATTATCATCAAAAGCATGTGGCTACATAAGTTCGCACTTTGGCTCTTACCTCAGAATAAAGGTCCATTGGGCGGGTCAAACTTCCAGTACAATTGCTGAGGGCTGCTTTGCAACAGCTAAGCGGCACGCTGTTATTTTTAGTTTGTTTGAACCAGACGGTATTCTCCCAGTCTGAATAGTTATGGATCCCACAGCAGCGCAACTGAAAAATCATACAGGTAAAGAGCCAATGTGTTTATCAGTCAAGAAGTGGGATGAGACAGCAATCCTAAATTGCAATACCAAGAACACAAGCATATTAAGATTACGTTCCACTGCAGAAAAATATATACATACTAAATATTTGAATCCAAACACTGATTCATAGATAGCCAATTACACAAAATGCATCTTCCCATCAATGATGTCACAGTTCTACCAATTTTAACTGACTAAAGCTATTTATTGACCAATCAGCTGTTTCCTAGATTTGTCAGAATGGAGGAAGATATGCTACACAAGTAGCAGAGGAACACAGCATCTGTGTTTTAAGGACCGAAAGGACTAAAAAGTTCCCATGTGTCTCACAGTCTCACCTGCCTCTGTACATAGTCAATAGCACGACTGGCTGCATCAGGATTTGTCCCATTGTATCCATTGTATACTTTCTGAATGCTGTGATCAACTTCATCCTCCACCTGTGAAGTATTAGGAAAGTATCTGCATTAGCACACCAACAGAAGTAGTACAGGTCTAGGTAAAATAATTTCACTTCTAATAATAGCAATTCAGGAAACCAAGGTAACTCCCTATCATCTGTCAGAGTCAGCATACTCGGTAGCACCATTTCTTAAAATTCTAACGTGACTTTTACAAAAAATGTTGCTAGCTTGCATCTAATGGACAAGAAAAAACCAGGCAGCTATCTTCCATAAGATTTTAGACAAAGTAGCTTTGCAATGTATCTCAGGAAGGAAATAGCTTTTATTATGACACTGTGGCAGACATTCCATGAAGTAAAGGACTCTCCATAAGAGCATGCATTCACCTTTCCACTTCCTACTCCTCCTTCAAAGTTCCAAACCAAAACCAGTAAAACCATCTGGGCCAACTTGTTCCTTTTGCGACCATAAGAATCTGAGTAAGTCATGCCACCTGCTCTTCCCATTCCAACTGAAGCACAGGTATTCTCAAAGATGAGGTCTTCTGGCCCTCTGTTCAGGCCCAATCTCCCCACACTTCCTGAGAAACGCCGATGGCAGTACATTGTACATAGCAACAGCTACTGCGATAGCTCCTAATGCTACTGCAGATGAGTCAAACTGCTAAAGATGATGTCACATATATGTTAGAAATGGATGCCACCCAAGAATCATCACTTGTTCCCTAAAAAGGCATCTTATAATGCCCATTTCGGAGGAAATCTTACTAGAACCTTTTAAGTAACATGTTTCACTGTAAACTGTTACCTAAATGCACAAAGTTTGGTGTAGCTAAACACTTGTACAATAGTAAGATTAGCTCTGATTTGATTTTCCTATCACATTCAATCAGAATTATATGCAAGGAATGTAATTTTAGGGCTGAACATTAACTAAGCACGCATATTCTTTAGATTTGCGGGTAGGAAGGTCTTGCCAACACATCATTCCCTTAAATGCTTTAAGGGAAGAATTTTCTGCAGCAAAAGCACAAGCTTCATTCCCTCCTGCCCCTCCTCCTTCCCCCAAGAATTCTGGTTCTGTTTACAAGTAAATCTGTATCAAGACAGGTATGATTACAAGTCAATTTAGCCTGCACAGGCAACTTGTTTCAGACTAGCTTAAAATCAATTGTTCGATGATTTAACTAATGTGATTTACAACTCTGATTCATACAACAAAACAGCTGTTCAATTTGTCATATAGGTTTTTTAAATCATTTATTTCATGCTTGCTTCTATATCATTTGGCTTATGGTTCAATTAGGGCAACATTATGCCTGAAAGCCATGCAAATTATATACAATACAAACAGAATTCACTAGCTCTAGCTAACTGGCAGGTTTATGAAAAATGAAGAGAGTGAACTGCTCCACCCAGGGGAAAAAAAAGCCAGTAAGTCCTCAAACAACTGACAGCCTGTTTAATCCCTACTGCCAATTACAGAAAGCCTTACTTTTACTGATAAGGTCCAATGCGACAAGATTCTGCAGCAAGTCAGTCTATCACAATATGACCTAGGCATGCTTCACGTTGTTCTGAAGGAGTCTCAATCGGATCCACACACACAGGTTTAAAGAGGTATGTTGGAAAACCAAGCAATTTTAGGATCAGTCATTGTATCTTAACTTAAAAGGGCACAATGCCACTTTCTTGAGACATTATACTCAGTCTTGCTTGGTACCAACAGTTTTGATGAACAACTGCCGTGACTTCAATTTTTCCTTTTGTTTGTGAAGTTTTGTTTGGAAGTTTGTACAGTTAACATTAAAGTAATTCTAGCATGATTCAGGTGCCTTTTTTAAAAACAAAAAATAAAACCACACAAAACCCCATACATACTACAGATGTATACATGTCATATCAGAAACAGAACAAAATTCACAAAGCACAGAGCTGCCTTATTTATCCTGGCAAAGATAATCAAAATCTAAGCAGATTTCACCTCCCAATTCACTGGTAATAAGTCTAAGTTATTTCTGACACTCCTGTTGCACTTGAAAACAGTAGTTTAAGGCGCTAAGTACTGCAGGGTAGTAGAAAATTGCCATTTTTACTAACAAAACCTGTCTGTCCTTTCTAAGGATTTAAGATTTAGTTTTCAAATACCGACTCTCACAAATAGCTTAACATAACACCAAGCTGCCACCAAAAAGAGACTACCTTCCCTCTTCCCCCAAGCTCTGACCCTGCATTACCTACAGCTGTGAAACCATATGGTAGCAAGAAAGAAACTAGAGGCAACAGGAACATGCAGCTGTGACCAATCCAATGTAAGTGTTTGAAGTGTGTAATTTCAGATGGGCTAGAGAAGAAAGATCCATGCATCTGTTTTTATCTGCTCTGAACACTGTTAATTGGAAAAGAGTAAGCCACTTTAAGACTAGAACACAGAAGAGAATAAAATGACCGCATCTTAGTACAGATCAGATCCACAGTAATTCCTGAATAACTATACTGCAATGCACTATGCCTCTCCAAGTATTGGAACAGAAGGCAACCATTCAAGTTAACATGTAAGAACTTGACATGTTTCCCATTCTCCACGAATTGTACTGCTCTCCTCAGTTGCTTCTAAGGACTATTTCCACTACAAACTTCAGAGTCCCAAATGGTCTTCTCACTGCACTGCCAAGACACCAGAAATCAAATGCAGACCACAAGAAAAATATATCCTGAATTTAAGCATCACCAATAGAGCATTTCTGCTGTAGCAACCTATTCTAACTGTTATCAAATCAGATTTACAATGTGTGGTTCAAGGTCCTCTTGTTAGCTGCTTATTCAAGGCAGCCTTCCTTGTAAACCAAGCAAGATCTCTAGATTTTTACTTAATGGTTGTCTCATCATTTCTGCCAGGATAGCAGGAGAAAGCAAGCAGGAGAGAATACTGAACTAGCGTGACCTGGGCTGTTTATATAAATGCAGAAAGCCAGAAAAGGTAGATGGTGTAGTAGTTCAGCTTGCTATCAAGATATCACTGTTGTCCTATAATGCAATCATACTACACATCACAGCTAAAAATGCCTTTTCTACTAATATTTTTGGCACAATTTAGATGTAGGCATAACAAAAGCCAGTGAAACTGTGCAAGTTAGAAATTCCTTTTCTTCAAATTACATTGTGGTATCTCTAATACCACGTGGTATATTTCTGCCACATATTATGCTGGTAGAAATACAATTAATTCCAATTACATGGTCCTGTCTTAACTTCCACTAAACAAACAGTGGGAGAAGTCATAATTTATTTAGCCATAACCCTTGTCAACAACCTGTATAAAGCTAGACAGTACACATTAACACATTCAATCTATTTGCTTTTATTATTATGCAGTGTTAGTTTGTATACCAAAACACAAGACAACATTTAAGTTACTGCGTATCAAAACAATACACCCTAAGTTCAAATATTGTGTAACCTAAACCATTCACAAAGGTAAAGAATAAACAAATTAGGAGACCATCTGGAAAACGGAAAGGTACCAATTACCAGGACTCCCCTCTACTGTTCAACTGTTAGCGATGTATTCCAGCTAGTTTTTTGCCTCTGAGAAAACTTTCTGCTTTGCTTTGAAGAATATTGATGTTCTAAATTTTAAGATATTGATACATCAAATTAACCCACTTATGAGGTTTGGTTTTATTCCCTTAAATACCCATTAACAGTTCTACAGAATCAAATGCAGTAAAGACTATACCCCTATATTTTGGTCACAGTTCACAACAAAACATTTACTGAAATTGAGAAGTTACTACCTTTGCTCTGTAGATGTATCCAAGAACCACAACCACAACTTCAGTGACAAAAACCAAGAGCAGGATGATCACAAACTGTAAAATATAATCAAGAGAGTTTGTGCAAATAGTTTTAGCCATTTACTTGCTGAAATTCTACATACAGATTTTGCTATTTAATTTCTCAGGTAAGGTTTTGATTTAACAGATAACTTACAGCAGGCAATTAAGTCGACCAAATTAACTCAGAATTAACTTCATTCAAGAAACTAGCGTTCACTGCTTCCCCGAGTAACAAGAAGCTGCCCAGCCAGGCAAGTGCTGATCATTAGGACTGAAAACACCATACTGGAGTGCTTTAATCAAGTGTTCCAATCTTCTGTTAGATAAATCTTCCAATCTTCTGTTAGATAAATAGGAATGTCACATCAAAGAAGCTACCCAGTCTGTTACTAAGAGTGGTAGACAGAGTAAGGGAACATTTCTCCAGATTAAGCCCTATAAGAACTGACAGAGACAGCAGGCTATACATTTGTCTTGGTAAATTTAAGAGCACTTTTAAAATAAACTGTTAAAGTAGTCTACGTAGTATCAAAAAACCTCTGAACTGCTATTCCCTGTGGGGCCAGTTTCAGTACTGGCCTCTCTTCTCTACCTTATTCTCAAGATAAATTTACAGTTAAAATACTTGGAAACACATGGCATAAAATACTGCAGACAAAGTGTCCAGATTATGCCATACAGTAAAACAATTAGGCATCATAACAACCCTCAGTTAAACTTGACACAAGATACTTAAAACAAGAAGGCTCCTGGCTCACCTTTCTCTCTGTTCAATTTCAGCTTTTCAACCAGAACTGATAAAAGCGAGATTTAAGAACTGTTATGACTTAATGATATGGTTTTAAGTCTTTTTTTAATGAGATGACCACAGTTCTAAAAAAGGTAAAACTGAGAAGCCTTCTGCTGCCAGAACTGGCTAATTTAATGCCATTATTCAGAACAGAAGATTTAAATACGGCATTCTTAATAAAGTAAAGGGAAAACATTTAAGGCCATAGAATAAGATTAGAACAAACTTAAAAAAATATTTAGAAGTCTACTAAAAGGGAAGGTAGCCAAATAGTATAACAGGCAGACACCATCATACAAATACACTGCAACTTACCGTAGCAAGTCCACAGCGACTTTCTCGAATTGTGGCACAGCACCCAATAAGTCCAATGATAAAAAGAAGCGTTCCCACAGCTATGATAATAACTGCTGGAATTAGTGTGTAGACATCTTCAAAGAAGTGATCATAATCATCATATGTGATGAACACATAGGCTCCCACGTAGCACAGTATGCCCGCTGCTGCCTACAATAGACATAAGTGTGGTAAGTTTCCTTGAACACCAAACCCTCCTTTCAGCAAGGCTACTTTGCAACGATTATTTTATCAAACACCATAAGGTAGTCTTCCTCAGAAATTGAGATTTTATTTTTTTTTTTAAATTTAGACATCTTCGCTAGGTTATAGCATATGTTTATTATGAACATCTCAAATGGAGATTAGGCAGTAGTTTTCAAACTACATTTAATGTAGGCAGATTTTGTTTTCACCACACTATGGAAATCTTCTGAGGCATGTAGTCAAGAAATGAGGGTAACCACGCTACAAACACCAAAATCTTGCTCCCTGTTCTCAAATACTTCCCTCCCATGGATTCCAGCCCATCCAAGCAGCCACTTACTTGCTATTCAACAGCTTTTCAGAACAGGTATGCCGTTCTTTTAGCTGCTATTATTTATCTACTACTTATTCTTCCATTTTTCTGATTACTACCTATGATTTAATGTTAGACCAGAATAGATAAACACATTGCTAACTTTATCCTCTGCTAGGGAAAAATGAACTGCTAGAAACAACAACCTTTCTGAAGTGTTCACAGCACTAGAAAATCTGATTCTAACCAACAAAGGAGGTAGGAACAAATTTAAAACATTAACTATTAAAAGACAGAACCATATACCTAGAGACACGTAACACAAAACTTTAAAAAGATATTCTCAGAAGGATCATTGTACAAAATGATATTTATTAAACAAACAAAAAGTCACTTAAAGCTACTGCAAATAGGACCTGTAGGATGGATCTGCCACTATATAGATTTAACACTAAGACAAAGCACTTACATCAACCTGATATGACCTTACCTCCCTTACAGTTACACACACATCAATAACCAATCAATAACCAACACATCAATACCTTCATTAACTCTAAGCTGAGCAGACCTAGTGAAGGACAGACAGCTGTTGCTTGAGGAGCCAGCTAACATTTGTTTCACAATAAAAGGGCCTTATCAATTTTTGCTTGATGGACTTTTTTGCAATGATGGACAAAAATAATCTGAATATTTGACATGCTCTTCTGATGTCCCAATACAAGGCTAAGCTAAAACAATCCACTCGGAAGATTCAACGACTCAGCTATGATCTGGGGAATTTCATTTTGTTGTAAAGGGTAGCGTCCCCATTACAATCCAATCCATACCCTGGACACAAGAGTTCACTCAACTGGAATACTACCCACGTCAGGTCTCATCTGAAGAACACCGCAGGCTGCCTCCAGCCCTCCTTTCCCGCTCAGTGGCCTTGTAACTACCCCTATGCCTGCACTGTGAAGAGGAGGGCAGACAGACGTACATATAGCTAGTTCTGGTAGCTATAATACTACACGACTAGGTCATGCTATTGTAGAATCAAAGAATCAATTAATAATTCAGGCCAGGAGGGACCTCAGGAGATCATTTAGTCCAATTTCCTGCTCAAAGCAGGATCAACAATGAATTCAGACCAGGTTGCTCATGGCTTTGTCCAAAGTCTTGAAAATCTAAGGCTGGAGATTCCACAGCCTCCCTGGCCAACCTGTTCAGTGTGGCACAGAACAAGACAAGCTATAAGACCACTGGTACCTAGTATTTTCAGCACTGTTTGCTACTATGTACTATAGTATTTCTGCAACTACTTCCTATAAAACAATACTCCATAAACACTACTAGAATAATACTTTACGTATGGAATATCCCCTGCAGCACTTTGTTACAGAAACATTATGTCAAAGAAAAAGGTATTAAGAGCTGGCTCAAAAGTCAGTTCTGCATGGATTTGAGCAATATATTTCAACTGTGGTTCACCTTCTGCAGTGAAGGTGTGTACTCTGCAGGAATCTTAAAAGCATCCAGGAGGCTCACATTCATCCAATAAAAGGTACTATGCAGATACAACTGTGAAACTGAAAATTCAGTAACAGTCAAAGACCAATAGCCAGCCATCTTCTCCAGACAAGAAAATCTGAAGTGAACAAGCTATTACAAAATCGCCCCTTTGCACAAAAGATGTTGAAATGCTAATCCAACTATACAAATCCTGGCATGTTAGGTACAACATGGCAAAATGCAGACATACAATTTCTGTACACAAAGCAAAGATTCAAAGTAGTGTCACTGAACAATGGAATTACATTAACTGTTGCCTAGCAATGAAGCATGTGAATGACAGGACAGTGATGTAATCTCCCATTTCAAGAACTAAAATGCTTGTTAGAAATATGGTATCTTGCACAGTGGCAGATGAAAATACACAGCTGTGGCTAGCATCAGGCACAGAAAATATACCACAAAACTGAAATCGGAACCATTTGTAAACCCCTTCATCCTTCTCTGTTGTGTGATATTTAAGTGGCTCCCTTCTTTTCTAAGGCAAATCTGGTGCGTAAACTGCATGAGCACATATATTTAAAGAATATATTTGAAACAAAAAAGTTTAACCGTTAAAAGAAACTGTCTACAGGTGTTAGCTTTCTTTCCCTACTTCAAGAAGCATACACATTTTAAGAAACTATGTTCTTCCAGTATTATGCCAGACAAGGCGAGTCTGACAAGTATAGAGATTAAATATTGTCTCGGAAACTAAGAAAGGCCACACTCTGTGCTTGTTAAAAAAAAAAAAAAAGAATTTTGTAATGACTATTGGGAAGGCAGATTTTTCTTTAGACTTCTCAGATTAAAGCAGCCTGATCTGAAGACTTCACTAAATCCTTTCCACACATGGTACTATAATGACTAATCAGCCAGGACAGCTTTTGGCCTTAGGTTTTGCTTCTAAAGAATGTTGTGGAACTGGTGTTTCTGTGGAAGAAGTTACAGAATTTTGGGAACAGCAGTGTGCATTCATATGTCTATAAACCTATGAACACTAGAACCATGAGGAAGCTGAAGATAAAGACATTGCCTCTACTTGATGAAGTGACCATACTCTTAAAAATTACTGTCTCTTCCTCAGAATCACTTCAACAAGTAATCTTGAAAGAAGAGATGCCTGCTAGAGCTTTCACAAATTTTGAAAGCTAAAATTCAAAAGATTAAAACTCCTTTCCTGTGTATCACAGTTAAACACTATTTTTGAACAGGTACAATACCTAGTCTATCACAGAACAATAAAAACAGCAACACTGCCTGGTTAGTTTACAGGATAACAAGTTTCAAATGCCTTCCCTTTTCCTTTCACATCACAACCACGGGATGCTTAGTGTTTTCTTCAGCCTGCTCTAAACCAGGAAGGGGAGAGGTCTCTAAATCAGCATTTTAGGAAAGTGTTTTTGAAGCAATCCTTTTTGTTCACCTTCTGATGGTTTTCACTTACTACTTTCTGGTTGGCATCACTGAAAGAGTCTTAGGAGTGCATAACAGGACTCACTTTGGCTGAAACTAAACCAGAAGATGACTGCATTTACTGTGTTAATGGCTAACAGGCGTTCAGTTGATGGGACCAGACTAGCCTGAGGTCCTTCCTTCCTCCCTCCCCACAACTCAGTAGTTTCAACATCCCATCTTCAGCACAGTTGGGTTTTGTTCCACCTCCATAGTACCATATTATATGCTAATGTAAATAAAGCATAAATACTGTGACAAGAGATAAAGACAGAGCTAGTTTTACCCATACAAAGTATGCAATCTACACTGCAGTGCTGCACCAGTTAAATGAACATTTATTATCTGTTACAACCCAAGAATAAAGTTGAACGTGCCCTTTTTAAAAGAAAACGAAAACAAAAAAACCCCAAAACAGTACCATACACTTAAATCATTTGCCTCTCAAAAAAGTAATCATCTAGAGAAACTGAAATCTGTATCACAAGCAGAGACATAAGTATAATTAAAAAATAATAATCATAAAATAATCCAAATCTCACTGCTCACTACTCTGTTTACTCACCAGAGTAAACAGTAAATCTGCAGATGTCCAATCTCGCCCAAGTCAAAGACATTTGAATAAAAAGCTACCACATTTACAATCATGCATTTCCTATCATTAAATGGAAGCCAAAGATATGAACTGTGCGCAGTTCAAATAAGTCTTTGATAAACAGGGCCTGAAGGAAGAATTCTCGAACTTAATCTGCTCAAGGCTCTGAATAGAGATGGCAGCAGCTCCTGAACCTGTGCCAGGTCACATGCGTGCTCTAGGGAGATGACTGGTTATTCAGCATTTACACATCCTTGTAGAGTTGTCTGCATCTAACTTGTAGTACTGAACCTGAAGTGGCATACTCTTTATTCATCCTATAATAATAGGATGAATAAACCTTTAAAAAGACTGAAGACAAGTAGAGTCAATGAAGACTGTTGCAAAAGGCTTGAACAATTAGACATCCTCTTAATCAGAGGAAATTTTAAAAATACATAGACCTCTTACAGTTCAGAAAAAGCTTGATATTATTGCTTTGGCATAGGCCTCTAAGGAGTTATTAAAGCTGCTAAGTATGCAAAGAACTGGAGGGAAAACTGGAAGACCTAATGACACAGTGATAAACANTTGATATTATTGCTTTGGCATGGGCCTCTAAGGAGTTATTAAAGCTGCTAAGTATGCAAAAAACTGGAGGGAAAACTGGAAGACCTAATGACACAGTGATAAACATCACTCAAAGCATTACAGAACACCATATTTAAAATTTGGGGTTCTTAGAGCAAGTAAACTTTCGCCACCATCTTTGTGCTGGCCTCTTAAGCCCATGCCTATTTCACAAAGTCAGCTTTCACCTTTCATACGCACCGAGGTATACAAGGCTACTTACTGTCTAGTTGCACCTTGAAACAGTTTCAGGTTTTGTTTTTTTGTTGTTGTGGGTGGTTTGGGGTTTTTTTATTGTTTTTGTTTGTTTCTTTCTTTCTAAGTAGGCTGCAAACACATACCAAGAACTAGTTTCATATTTTCAGTAATGCTGACACACTGCGGCAGTTTGCAAGCTAAAATTTTGGCTAGCTAAGATGACAATTGGTAATAAGATATTTAAATTATTTGTTCTGTTCGTCATTTATTTATCAACCATGGACACCGCTGCTCCATTTACACACTAATGCTGCCTTATACTACCCTACTAATGTTGCTCTCAAACAGATGTGATGAAAACTTATCCAAGCACTTTATATTTTTTACAAAGCATTGTCATTCACGTTACTTTTGCTGTTTACCTTGCTGATGAATTTTCTTCACTTTGGGACCACAAGAAAACCCACAAAAAAGAGGTTTTGAATTTTTTTTTTTTTGGTACTCTTTCAATTAACTAGGCCAAAGGATAGTATATTTCCCTTTAGAATCTGCATTTTGTTCACTGTTTTTAAAACACATACTCTCTGAACAAGAAAATGAAGATAGCAGCAAAGCATTATATATTAGCAGAAAACACACCTGATGTCCAATTAGGTAAGAGGAATATTTCACCTTTTTGGTAAGGACACCTACTTATAAATTCCTACTACTGCCAACTTTACCATTGCTGATTGGCGAATTTTCGTAGCAATACAGATACCATTCTAAACCCAATTATTGGTCATTCCACTACTAAAATATCTTTCAAGACTCAGATTGTGAAATACACCTATGGTATATTCAAATAGACCATCTGCATTGTCTTTGATAAAAATCAGCCAAAAAAAGTAAGAATAACACTTCCACAGTAACAGTCCCTCACCTCTTCTGCCTGGATCCTGTCCTAGGACCACGTTCACTGCTTTCCTTACGTTAAACTGCAGTGTATCTTTGTTCTCACTGTCTTTCTAGTCTGTTGCAAGTGTGGGTTTTTTTTAAAAAAAAAACCAAAACCAACAACTAACAAACCACCAGACAAACCCATACCTTCAGGAGAGATTTTTGAGGGTCTACAGTTACAATATCAGTTCCATTCTTTGTAACAGTTACTTTTCTCCATGCATACCAATGCCTGAACATTTCCTACCCATAAATAGGGACACTGGTATTGTGATTTGCCACCCAATTTCTGGTTTTCTTAGAACAGTATCTTAAAAAGTGTTTTTTCTTTTTTTCACACTACTACTCCATTATTTGACTTCTACTGTATTTCTCTGACATTTTCAGTTCTCTCCAACACTAGAGTATTCATAGCCTGATTACTGTCACAGAGTTTTCCTGATCCGCTTGAGTTTTTCTTTTAGCTTTTTGTCCTTCAAAATCTAGTTCCTCAGTTTTAACTTCAAAGGCCCTATAGGATATCTCTGCTGTTTATTTCTCTCTTACATTCTTTTCAGCACTTTGCTACTGAGTACTTCCCTCTCCACTCCCCTCTGAAACAAATACATACTAATACTTGACGTTGTTTTCTCTACTTGTTTACATTGGTGCCCAACCACTTTAGAACCCAATGGTTTCCTGACACTCTTCTACTTTGTTTTCATCAACAATAATTTAACCGGAACACTGATCTATAACCATCTTATAAAATCCTTTGGGAAAAGAAAACTAGCAACATGGGGACACAGTTTAGAAGTGGTTTTTGTCAGGTTAGGATAATGGTTGGACTTGATGATCTTAAAGGTCCCTTCCAACCTCAACGATTCTATGATTATATTCAACTTAGTAATATAATTAGAAATATTTTAAAGGCTTATAAAACAAAGCCGTGTAAAATTCAAGTAAGCCAGACTGCTTTGTCTATACTAGCCAAATTCAATTCTGTAACACTATGCATAAAAACCTCAAATTCAAATACTTTTGCAGCTAAAGCTGAGCTAGGTTGCTTTTCCATTTGGCATTAACATATTTTAACCATCACTAATTGCAAGAAGCAGTGCCCCACCAGACTGAGGTTTGGTGGGTTTGTTGTTTTTTTTTTTTAAACCCAAAGATATGTTAACAATATAGCCATTCATCTACACCTATTTAGTCATCAGGTTTGTAACCTGACCTGGTGCTCCACTGTTTCCAGATTCCTTGCCCCACACAAGAACAATGATGATTACTCCATGCTACAAAGTTTCACCAGGTAAACTGATATTTCAAATTCCATGTACTACTCAAAGATACCACATTTAGCTTTGCAAGATGTTTTTGCTTCTGTTCAGTATTAACGCTCTCTACATTTAAGCACAGGACCAGATGCAAAAAATCCTGAAAAATCTCAGGCAAAGACTTGAAACTTATCCTGTAAAGAAACATAAATGATACTACCATGTTTCTTAAAAGCAAATCAAAACCTTACCAAAAAACAGGGCCTGGCCCATGTTTGCTACCTGAAAATTCACGTCCAAGTACTGTAAGAAAAATAACTCAGAGAGGGCATGACACTTCCTGAGTTTTAAATCCTAATTTTTGATAAAAAAATTAGTTTCTTTAATGCACAGTATTCCAAACTGTTACAGTCCTGCAAACACACTCACTTCACTACCATAGCAGCAGAAGCACAAAACATTCAACTTTCACATCCGGAATTGACTGTCCTTCAAGACAAAAAAAAAAGGTTCAGTCAAGTAATCCCTGATAGGTAGCCTTAGCGATCATCTGTCAATTGCAGTCTTTGATCACCAAAAAGCTCTCAAGAAGTTTCTTCCTTACCCAAGCTTTGAAAGTCCAGATTAGAAACAATTCTCAAGCTCCCAGTAAAAAAGAAAAACTACTTGGCTTATTCCTACACATAAGAGGAAGCGAGCTCTACTTTTCTACTGCTAAATTTCAGTGAATTTTCCCATTGCTGCATTTTCTTTCTTCTTTTCTACCAGAAACCCAAAACACACTACATACACATTGACAGCTGCAGCTCCTTTTAAGGACAGCACAGACAGTTCTTCTAAGATAATACTACATAATTTGTAATACTATGATTACTGTACTGTGGTGAGCATACCTAAGTTGTAAAGTGAGCACAGAATTGTAGAAAGCATTCTTGCTGTACAGAACTGAAGCCTTGAGATTTCTCTAATCGTACCAAACAATCTTAGTCAAATGAACTGTAAAATTAATTATTTCAAGTCAGTTAAATAATTGCAAGAGCAATTTAAAAAGTTAGTTTGCAACTACTGAGTTGAAAGTATCACAGAAACAGAGTTTGTTCCTTTCCACAAGGAGCAGGACAGAGATGAAGAAAAAAACCTCAACGCAAGCATAGGGTATTAGGTACTGTTTTAGCAAAGCAGGCTGTCAAAGCACATATATTCTTTGGGAATATAAAATAGACAGACTCCCTTTTCTAAAGCAAGACTACAAGTGTCTCTGAATATTTTATCCATCTATCCTGTATCCAGAACACGAGCCTGAAAACATTTCCCTAGCATTTTGTCTTCATCTCATTTCTTCAAACTGCTTTCGACTGAATTATGCAAGTCACCCGATGAAGCCTTAAATTAAGAGTTCACAAAATAAACACATTTGACAGTAGTCTTTAGATATTTGTTCCAGGTAAATTTATTTCTTCCTCATTCAAATCAATGCAGACTTGCACTTTAACAAAAGTGTTTTTAAAAAAACCCAACACACCCATGTTATTCTCAAATACTGTATGTTCGTCTTTTATTTGTAATTGGTCATATCCAACATTTCATCATCAAGATATCAAAAAATATATCTGATTATCAACTACTGTTTTAACTTCTTTTTAAGATTACAGTTTAATGTTTTCCTGTCACACCAGTCATTCTAATCTTTCCCCATGGAAAATAAACACCGTGTCCTAAATCCTCAGACAGATCGATCAATGTTGGTATTCCCACTCCACCAAAAATATTTCTGAGAACATATGTAGTAGAAGTTTCATTTTTTTATTTCTAAGATGTATTGTCTTTCACATCACAATCACTTCCTATGCAATACCTTTCCTTAAAGAAAAGGACTCAGCACTAACTGAAAAAGAAGTCACTACTTGACCAAAATAGATCTTATGCAAACTTAAGACAAGATAAAGATCAACTGAAGGACTTTTCCTTTGCCATTTATCATATCTACTCCAAAACTTATTCATAACAACAAAACACTAAGAAACATATTATTCTGATCTTATTTCTCTGATCTTTCTAAGGGCAAATTTTAACTGACACTTCTCATCAATGCATTTCTTTGTAAAGTACCTTTGAGCTTAAGCAGTCTTTGGCAAATTATACAAAACTCAAATAGGTGTTTCATGCAAGATCTATATCCTGCTACTCTTGATGGGTATTACTCATGATGATGTTTTCCTGCAGTACTTTGTTTTTAAGGCAACATGTGGGTCTACAGTAGATGTACTTGATGCTTCACACCCCTACAAATAGAACTCAGCTAAACTGTCCAAGTACCACACCAAAAAAACTTGGAATGGTGTGTAAAGCCCGTCCAGGTTTCTGTATTGCAAACTAGCACCTGCCCTGCTGTGAGAGGAAGATCATTTCTGCAGCCCATTTTCTTAAAAAAAATTAAAAAAAAATCCTGTAGTAATTATTCACATGTAGGAAAGTACAGTTAATGTAAGAATATAACAGGACATGAAAAGTTTTCACAAGGCTATACAGAAACAAGATGATTTTTTTTCAATACTGTCAACTAGAAAATTTAGTAAGTAGCGCAAGACTTTCCAAGAGGAGATGAACTTGTACAATCACTGGCAAATTGAGTAGAGTTTGGGTTATTAAAGTCAGCAGTCACAGATGATGAATGAGTAGGTATGGCTATGACCTGTCAGCAAGCCTGATCTGCCTTTTTCAGAAGGCTTGAAAGAATTTTTTTTTTTTTAAAAAAGAAGTTACATTCTAGACTACTCTGCTTTTTCTTCAGCAGCAGAAGTGATAGTTTTCCGAATATCTTGCATTCATAAGACAGCTACCAAAGCACTCCGGACATTTACATCCTCCCACAAACGTGAGACACGTGGTCAGGTGGGGGGAGACCTATTGTCAAGTTTTAGTGGAAATCTCAGGCAAAGACTTGAAACTTATCCTGTAAAGAAACATAAATGATACTACCATGTTTCTTAAAAGCAAATCAAAACCTTACCAAAAAACAAGGCCTGGCCCATGTTTGCTACCTGAAAATTCATGTCCAAGTATTGGAAGAAAAATAACTCAGAGAGGGCATGACACTTCCTGAGTTTTAAATCCTAATTTTTGATTAAAAAAATAGTTTCTTTAATGCACAATATTCCAAACTGTTACAGTCCTACCGTAGCAGCAGAAGCATCAACAACAGCAGATATCTGGATGATCTAATTATCAAAATTAGAACTACATCGATTTTTATAATTCTCACTTTTAGAAAGCCTGCCTCATTCTACATGCAGCTGATGAGTGGTAAGGCTGTTCCAACAAAAGCAACCCAGTTGCCTATCTGCCAAAAAGCTATCAATACAAGTTGACTTCTTAGGCTGGAAATGGTTTACAGAATACAAGATTGGTGACATTTTAATTTGACATGGAGTACATCCTATCTAAATACAACCTGTCCATTTTAAATTAAGTCAAGGTTGTCTCAAAATAAGCCATTAAAACTTGAAAAGCACTAGATTCAGTATCACACAAAATAACTTTCTACCCATGACTGTTTAAGGTGAATAGCTGCAAATTTCAACGTGGAATTAAATTACTAAATGCAGCAAGTAACAAACAATACCTTTCAAATATATAAAATATGACAACTATCACTATGCTTTTAGGGTGGGGGAAAAAGTGCCTACAGAATGTGTGCTCATTTATTCAAAATTCAGAGCCTGATTTATATCAGCAATTAAAGAAAAATCTACTTCAAGATGCCACCAAGAACGCAACTCACAACTAGACATCCAGTCAAAAACTTTAAGTATGACGTAGTACCTAGCAAATAGCTTTTTTAATGCCATCTGCAACTATGCATGTAACAAAAAGCCACGCCCAAAAAAGCAGATTCCAAACAAATGGCGGCACTAAAGATTGATGTACTTACCTCATAATTCAAAGATAAAGAATGAAGCCTATACACCTCAGTCAAAATTACAGACTCCTAACATGCACCACTTAAAGTCAAAATATGCCTCACATTTACTGTGCATCTCTCTGAACAACTGTATACACAAATGCTGGTGAGACTGCACAGATATGCATTTTCCCTGACCACGATTCATTTTTAGGCACCCATGAGAGGCATACCTTCCCAAAAATTTAGACAAGAACGTTTATCTTGTGACGCGTTAGCTTTCATACAGCTTTCAATATTAAATGATGTACCTATATATAGCTACATTTTTATGTTCTAATATCTTGTTACCCACTATTACTTTTTCAAAGCTGAAGTCTTTGAACAGCTGGGACAACAGATCTTCTGTTCCTGGAGCTGGGATTAGAGGATGAGAAACGCGGTAGCTAAATGCAGAAGAAAAGGAATTCTTAAAGTCTACAGAATATTCTTTAATGTGATTCCATTTATTTAGGGTTACGATGCTCTGGCAGGCCAATTATTACACTGAGTATAATGCCAAGCTACAGCCTGTATGCCCATCCTGAGAAAGGTCACTTACAGCAACCTACTGTTCCACCAACCCGGATAAGCTTTTGTCTTACTGTCAGCTTGACTGTAGTTATGGCAGGTTTAAGCGATCCATAAATACTATGATGCAACTGTGGTTAATGGACAAAGTGAAACATAAGCTTTGCTTTTGGACTATTAAGTTATAGATATTCTCTCTCCCAATTCTGTGTTAAAAATATGAGGAAGAAAACAGTGCCCCATACTTACCGCTAAGTATTTGGGACAGACGGCCTTAAAGTAGAAGGCCGAGAACTAGATAGCCGTAACAGCTCTACAAAAATTAAACTGGCTGGGACCCGAAAACCTCAATAATGCAACTCAAGCTGCATTCAATTACACAAGCGTCTCTACCTCGAGATCTCTAATGCTCGTTAAACCTCTATTGCCAGGCTACTGAGGCAACGGCTTCAGCTTCATCCACCTCCGAACTTTGGGGGGTGGGTGGGGTGTGCGTGTGGGGACTGGGAGGGAAGGGACTGCACCCACCACTAAAACACGGGTCCCCCCGAAGGCGCACACGACGCCTGTTAAACACAAAGCGTTTAAATACAAAACGAACAGGCGACGCGGGGGGAACGGGGACGACTACGACTCCCAGCTGCTGCCGTACATGAGCGAGGACCGGAGAGCGGAGAGGCGGCCCGGGCCGGGTCCGCAGCGCCCTCAGGGCCGGGCCTCGCGCCACGGCCCGCCCGGGCCCTGCCCTCAGCGCACGGCTGAGGGAGAGGCAACCCCGCGCCCGGAGACCCTGACCCTCCCCGGCCCGCCCCCGGGCTCACCCAGAAGATAAGGTTAAGGAAGACCAGGACGGTTTTGGAGGAGGTGATGCCGCACTGCCCCATCGCGCCTGCCGCTCCTCAGCCTCCGGCCGCCCGGCTCCGCTCCGCTCGGCTCGGCTCGGCTCGGCTCGGCTCCCCTCAGCTCCGCCGCCGGCGCCGCCCCACGTGACCCAGGCGAGCCCAGGCGGCGGCGCGGGGAGCCTAAGATGGCGGCCTTTGGCGTCACGTGACGGGAGGGGGCGGAGGAACCTAAGATGGCGAACCGCTCCCCCTTAAAGGGACGGCCGCGGGGCCCGCGCGTGCGGCGCTGAGGGGCGGCTGCGAAGGCGCGCGCCGGGGGGGGCGCGCGGGCGGGCTTTCCTTCCCCTCCCTCAGGAGAGGGGTGCGGTTCGGCGGCCGCCATGGTGGCTTGGCCCGGGGGGGTCAGCACTCAGAGGTGCCCCGTACCACAGCTAGTGACATCTCTTGGTAGATGGTTAAGTCATGAGGGAAAAATAAACCCGGGTGAGTCGCCGTCTGATGGCAGGACTCAGTGTCTTCAGCTGGCTGAAGGGTGGTGTCGGACAGGAGTGCTGGGGGCAAGAGCTGAGGCGAGGCCACAGAAGAGCAGCCGCCTACGAGGCCTCTCTTTGAAATGACAGCAACGAGGACCTCGCTGGCCAGGTCGCCTTGCTCACCCGCTACCAGCAAAGAGTGTAAAGGTGCACGGTGTTGGACTGTGAGGAGATCTCTGGGTGCACTCATGGATTTTAAAGGAGAAACTGAACCTGGCTCCCAGTGACTCCGTTATCTGTGTACCAGGCGTGGCAGGCAGGGAGAGAATATGTTTAATGAGGAGAACGCCATGCATTTTACAATCAGGATATTTGGTGGGGAACCGGCATGTTTCCAGTGAAGCAAAAGAGCATGGCTTTTGTTGCACAGCTCAACAGTGAGGAAAGTGCAGTGTTGCATGCATCCAAAGAGGGTGGGATTTGCCATGAAGAACAAAGGAAAGTAACTTAAGAAATTATGAGAAGATGTCCGTGGTTTCCGCAAGCTGTGCTTTTCTTGAGACTGCACGTGGACTCTCAGAGAGAGGGCAAGGTAACACCCATCCAGTATTTGCTGCCCTTTTTATTCATAAGGTTCTCTTTAGCATGGGCAGGGGCACAGAATCACAGAATGGTCAGGGTTGGAGGGGACCTCTGGAGATCGTCTAGTCCAACCCCCCTGCCAGAGCAGGGTCACCTACAGCAGGATCCAGCTCTTTATTGTGAAGGCCTTGTTTGCCGTCTCACTGGTCAAACCAAACCCCTCGTCCCCTATTTCTTCTGGCATCATGGTATCTTCCTTCATGATCTTTCTTTTATTCTCTTTCTCCTCTCTAATCCTCCACTTTTCCTAGAAATACCTGTCGTTCCTGAGCTACTCGCCCTGCTTGGTGAGCTCACTCAATGGCTTCTCATTCCTCTTTTAGCAGATTTACTTCTTGGGTGGAAACAAAACTACCCATGTTATTGAGGGCCTTAATATTTTAGGGATCAGTCTTGTAAAGGCAGACAAGTAACAATCACTTATATTCCACTGTTCTGTTACCATGGTAGCAAAGTTAGGTTTTTTTTCTCCTCCTACAATTTTGGGAAGTTATATCCAGAACCAGTTTGTGGATACCATGGAGATACTGTATCTTTTTTCAGCTTTCTTTTCAAGTCCTTATATGCTCATGGATGAAACTTCCTAATCTTGCAAGTGTTATCAGACCATTTTCTGTCACTAAAAATTAACTTACATACCCAGACGATATGCTCAAAGTTGGTTGCGCTATTAATATGATTTTGCATCGAATTAGTGGTGTTCAGGGCATGATTTTGTCTTGTAATTTCTGCTTTTTAATGTGCTCTCTGTGCTTCATATATTACAATTCTGTGACACGGTATTTTTAAAAGTGTATATAGATTATACTATCAAAAATGCAAGTGAGAGTCGGTAGAAAAAAAGGCTTTCTAAGAGGGGTTTGATAGAAAAAGGATTAATGATGATATTTAAAAACGCGTACGCAAATTGTAGTACAACAATGCTGTTATGCAATTTCAATGTTGAACTTAAACATAACAGCCTGCTCCCATTTTCTGTATTAATTTTCTCTACTTTCACAACACATATTTTGGTACAGATTCATAGGAACTGGCATTCAGTAAACACTCTTTGGTTTCTTTTTTGCATCTAGCTTTGATAACTGAGAACGATGAAAAGGATGCCAGAAAGGGCTAGGACTTCACACTTGGAGACAAGATGAGCGCTGTTACATGAGGGCCTGTGATGGGGTTGCAGCTTTATATGTGCAGGGAAAAAGGGGGGCTCATGGGGAGGATGGCAAAGGGTGCTGGGCAGAGAGGAGGTATGGAGAGACTGCAGTCAGTCTTTAGAATTGGCAGAGGGATTGTGTGGGCTGGACTCGCGTTGCCTGAGATGGCGACATCAAGCACCAAGAAAAAGATAAATGCCAAGTGTTCCTCTTAGCATGACTCTTGAAGAAAAGTAAATATAACAGTGCCTGGCGTTCTTCTTAGCAGTCCTGTCTTGCTGCTCTCATGCATAGAAAGCTGGCTGATAGAGAGTGCCAGTATGGGGACTTTGTCAGGGTTTTTGTCAGGCTCTTGTGCAACGAAATGCTCTTGGTTCTTTGGTGAACACGTGCAAAACTTTTGGGTATCACCAGTCTCTGTAACTTCACATCCACAGACTCTCTCTGGTATAAAATGTGAGCCTGTGCTGGCATTTCATACCAAGCATGGCATGCCAGTCAAGTGACATTTAGGGGAAAGTTGGGATAAGTAGTAAGATGCCATTAGAAATTACCCCTCCTCCCCACGTGGGAATGTAGGCAGGAAATTCTAGCTCTCTGCCTGCACAGGTAGAGGAGGTGGGATGGCTTGCTGAACTGAGGATAGGCAGTGCAGATCTCAGGAGAGTGGGGAGCAAGGCATGCTGGAAGCAGGTTGTAACAAGTAGTTTGAAAACTGGCTGCAATTTCAATAGCTGGCTTGATTGAGTTGGACTGAACTGTTTCCAGAACAGCTTTGCTGCTTAGATCTTCTCCACCTTTCTTGATGTGGACAGGTATCTTGACTGCTGAGATGTGCTTTTGTCTTTAATACAGTTTAAGCCTCTGAAATTCTTCAAAGAATGTTTATTCAGCATTTCACAACATTTCAGCTCGTGACTATCATCATAGCAATATTTTCAGAAATGTGTACCGGAAACGTATACAAGGATATCCTGCACTTCCACTTTTTTTGAGAGAGTGAGAGGATCAAAGACTAAGGACAGGTGCAGGGCAAGAGTGGCCCAGAGTTTGCAAATGCAGAATGCAAGGTGCTAGCAAGATACTCACTGCATTATTTGTGAACTCACAGGGGCTCAATCTCTAGCATTTAATCTAAATTGTCATCCTGATACAGACCACGCAGGTTGGCTGAATGGCTGGTTGACGTAAGTGGCTTGAGAAGTTGTTTTGCAGACTTGCAAGTGCAGAGACAAGTGTGCAAGCAGATACTTATGATGTAGCTTGCCTTTCAGTTTAATTATGCCTGATTCAACTCTCCATTTTTTTATATAAGCACTGGGAGTTAAATTCTGTGGGCACAGTGCACTTTGCATTGATGCAATTGAGTCTAGACTCTTATAAATCACTGATCTAGACAGGCCTTTAGACAATTCCACAGCAGTGATAATTTCCATTTGCAAGCATCCGTTACAAAAGTAAAGCTGTATTCTTGCTTTTGGGACAAACAATGTAGTAAATGTAACAGAAACGAGTTAACTCAATTTGAATGAATTAGTCAAGACGAATCTCATGCTTCTCACTAGCTCCTGAGGAGGTAATCATAAGCTTCTTTGATACTTTGAAATGTATAATAGCTTGGAAAAGTCTGTGAACATTGAAGGATGTGTAGTAAAAATGACTGATTACCTGACAAACATTTTCCTCATTAATCTTTACATTCATCATTTGGAATTACAGTTAGCAAACAAGAGCATCCATTTGTCAAAGTATTGTAAACCAGTGAATGGAGGTGGGAACTGGGACTGTCAGTGTTAAGTAGGGAGGGCAGCAATGATGATATTCAGTATTTCATGTGTTCTGGAGCAGGAGAGATCTCTTACCACTTTGATTCCCACCCGTCTGATTTTGTAGCTCCCAGGAATGCCAGTCATGACTTGCAATCCATTAATTGCCCTTCACTGGTAGTAGATGATCTCATAGGAGTCACTGCATGCATTTCTTCACTTTTTGATGGACTTGTACACTGTGAGCTTTCAGGTAATGATCAGATGTTGGAAGCAAGGTCCATTTTACTGCCACACCAGGGATGTAGAAGGAACACCATTCATGACGGGGCGGGGGAGGTTGGGATTAGTTTATTTATCTTTTCTTTGTATCATCTCTCTGTCATCTGGCTTAACCTACATGAAATAAAATTTTCAGTAATGAAGACATATATACACACACATATACACTGCATTTAAATACAATTTTCATGAACTAATTATGTAATAATATATCCTTGTTCAAATACATTGGATGGCATGCAGGATGTTTGTGTGCTCTAATTTGATTTATTCTAACACACATTTGATACCAGTCCTTGTGGTGTCATGGTAAGTGTTGGCATGCTGGAGGGAGACCTTTCAGATTTGAGAAGCACCGCAGAAAAACAGTTTGAAGCTAAAAGCCTGATGTTAGAATCTGAAACAATTCTGCATATAGATCCAAAGGACTGATGTAATAGTTCAAAAAGCAAGATGTGAANGCAGAAAAACAGTTTGAAGCTAAAAGCCTGATGTTAGACAGAATCTGAAACAATTCTGCATAAAGATCCAAAGGACTGATGTAATAGTTCAAAAAGCAAGATGTGAAAAAATTCCATTTAGAAACATGTCACTGCTATTGGCAGCTTCCTCAGAGGTACATTAACATTGTTTTTATTAAGAAGTAGGTGTAGGTTGGCCTCAAAGTCTACTCTGATGCTGGAGAGCGACTGAATCTTTGTAGTTTCATCCATTTCCTGCTCTGAGAAAAATGGAGAAATCATGGCACTGTCCATTTGGTTCTTTGGAGTCTTTTACACCAAACTACAAATAGCACCTTCTCCCTTCTTACTCCCCCATCATTACATTTTATGCATGAGCTCTCTGCCAGCTCCAATCAGCTCGTTTTTCAGCATCTATATCCTGGAAAATGGCTTCTGTGTAACATTACTTTTCCTTTGGCAGCAGAGCCTGCTAACAAAGCCCTTCTGTCTCCACCTCTGCAGGCATACACTCCTGTCCCTGCACTGCCCTGCTGCCTTTCCAGCTGGGCCAATGCAACTATTTGAAGAGAGGGTGATGCTTTTATACTCACAAACAGCTGGGCAATGCTGAGTAAGTGACTAGAGGATGGGGACTTATTAAACCAGACCTGCTGTAAAGGAACGGTTTGTGACATCTTAGAGTACAGTTTGGTGAGATTTCCCTTTCTGCAGCAGTGTCAGCTTCAGCAGCCTTGTGCAGGCTTCTCCATTCTCCCTAACCCATCCTCACTTGGCAGTAACAAAGGTACCACTATAAGTATTCGTGTAACTATGGAGACCAAGAGGAGGGAGCAGATTATGGTAAAAAATAACTCGGGGAAAAAAAAAAGTTGTACTTTTAACCTGTATTTTTCCCCTGTCTGTTTACTGGGTGGTCCCCAAGAGAATGTTCACCAACACACCTGTCAGGGCCATGTGTAGGCAGAAATGAACAGTGGGCAAGTGTTGGGGTGTTTATGTGCTTTCAGCAGAAATGCTCCTCAGACTTCACCCTCCAAGAACCTGGAATGTGTTTCACCTTACTTGATATTCAGCAATTTCTGTCTAGTCTTGACTGGCAACGTAA
>RSEF01000010.1:2691042-2733531 GCA_003993805.1 Himantopus leucocephalus | reverse complement strand
CCTAAAAAACAAGCTATAGTCACAAACCAGTTAGCAGGGCTGCCTTTGCTTCTGCAAAACAGCACTACCAAACTGTTCTCTTGGTGCCATCTGTAGCTGCTATGAGCTGCTCCAAGATTTAGCATCTGTGTTTGTACACACACCTTTTAACAACAATCTTTGAAGTTTACTAATGGTTAACCCTATTATACTGAGAGGAAAGAGGGTATTGCAGTTAAAGCAATGGATAGAGAACCCTGCCTGGATTCACTTTATGGTACTAGGAAATTCATGTAACCTCTTTTTCTGATTTCCTCACAATTTCCCAAGGCTGTTGGTGTTCCTCACGGGTATATTATTAGTCCTTAGTTGATATCTAGGGGATCTGGAGCTTTTGGAAAGCAGGACTCTTGTAACTGTGGAGCTCCCTCCCATGGATATTCTGCCTGTCCTGTTACGAACGGTCAGGGCAGTATCTTTATGGTTACTATCAACTGGCTTGGAGTAGATGCTCAGCATAATCCTGCCAGGTGTTAGGTGCCGTGACATAGCTCCAGAGAAGTGTTTAAACACATCCATACATTCAGCTGAGGTTCCAGTAGAGTGAAAGGTCTAGAAAAAAACACTTGCTACTTCCAAATGGGTAAGGATAATTAAAGGGAAAGTAACTCCTTCTCTTGTATTTCTAAAAGCAGTATTTACTTCTGCTCTCTGTGAATGTCTCTTTTCCCTTCTAAATTTTGGTGTTTCCCAGCTGGAAGATACTTAGTCCTCCTCACCTGTTACAATGAAAATTAAACATCTTCCTTACCAGTTGTAGTTTGCCAAGGCGCAGTCTGAAATCAGCACTCTGTATAATTCTAGCAAGGCAACTGTCGCTCAGTATCCAGAAGTAGCAACACCACAAACTGGTATCAAGTAGGTGAATCCAGCTAGAAAAAACAGAAAATGTCAAGCTTTGTGTAATACCCTCATCATTGTTTTAGCACCTCTGTGTAGACTAGTTTTTCAGGGGAGTAATTTATGTCATCCAATATTATGTGTATTTTAGTGCTCACTTGATGATGACCTAATATTTCAAACAAAATACAACTTCTGTAATGAGATACCTCGTTTCTGCCAGGATGTTATTAGGGTACCTGCTACAGTGATCTAATGAGATTGACCTTCATTTCATAACAAATTGCTCTCCTTCTGAAACTATTTTTAATGGCCTTCTTGATTTATGCAAAGGGACCTATAGCGATAGCCTTCATTTGGGGAAATAAATGATTCAAATAATTATAAATTTTATGAAAATGACAAGTTACTTTAAAGTGCTACTATATCTTTACCATGTTACACACTGGTTGAGTGTAACATTGTGAACGTCTCATGTGGCTTTTTTCTCTCTGCCTCTCTGGAAAGAACAAAATAAATTAGTTTGGTTTATAATAGGTAGAAGATAAAAATCGTGTAATTGCCAACACTGAGTGTGTTTTAGCAGCTCGTAGTCTTTCACCTTCAGGGGATCTTACTCCCTAGAGTGCTATTTGCTGCCATCTACTGGACATTTCTCGAAATTTCAAGGAGACGATCAAATCCGTGCTCTGGTAAATTTCTGTTCTCCTGATACTCAAAGCTGTAGCGCATGTGACTTCTAATATATATTTTAATGAGATGAATCTTTTTTTAAAGGGTGATGAAGTAAGAAAAGAGGAATGCATATTCTGAATATTTCTGCTGATTGTTGTAAAATTATTGATTAGTTGAAGCAGGATGGTTATAGCATTTCAGAGGGAAGATGAGTAGGAGATGGATACAACTGGCATTATATTAATAATAGATAAGAATGCTGTGCTATTCTGTAGTTATTTTAAGCTGGGAAGCCTAAGTACTTTACTAGTATTATTTAATCCTCCCCACATCCTGAGAAGATTTCTTTTATTACGTGGTACCAGTTTTATGGACTGATGTCACGTATTCACTGTAAGGCAGACAATTTTCTGGCTTTGCATATGTATTTCCCATTGCAGGCAAAATAAGTGATATAAAAATTATATGACTAAGTATTTTCTTAGTGCAGCTTATGCATTTCACCCATATTTTCCATACTTTCTGCAGGCCTGGCTGCAAATGTCATGCTTTTAAATTCCTTTTCGAAAATCCCAACACCAAGACTGTTCTGAATAAACAGCTTAACCAAAACATGATTTGAGATTGAAAGAGTGAGGTGCAAATTAAACTTTAAAGGAAAGGCTTCACAAAAATAATAAGAACAATGTATTTCCTCAAAGACCATACACATTACCACATTAAGATAAAGAACTTTCAAGTCTGTATGTACAGCACCATCTGGTGACTTCTGCACAGCAGGATCCCAAAGCAAGGATTTATGTACCTTGCCACATCATAGACAGTGAGTCAGTTGATATCCCCCAGCAGACCTGCTCCTTATGTTCTCACTGCCAGATACAACTTCCTCACAAGTGCAGAAATACGCTTTCATTCCTATTTCCAGGCTTTGGCTGTTGTCATTCTTATTTGTGCAGATGAGCAGGAGGAGCATGTGCTGGTGCTTGTGGCCTCCTCTTCATATCTCACTATATAGGCATGCTTTCCTTTTATCCAGGAAGGGCTCCACAGGCAATGCTCACTGTTTACAGTCCCAGTCCTGGTAGTAGTCAGCAAGCACATAGATCATTATCTGGCACCCAGCCTTTCTTGGCTGCCCGTCTTCCTGCCTGGCTGAGACAGCAGTTCAGTCTGTGCCTTTCGCTTCTGCTGCCCACTGTTCCAGTCTGTCCTCTATTTTGCAGCTGTCCTGTATAATGCCACATTCACTTCGCTACAGAACAAACACAGGAGAAATCTGTCTAGATTGCCACTTTGCTGTAGGGTGTGGATAGTGTAGGTTGGTGGTTGTTGGTGTTTACTTCCACAAAACCAATGAACTGGGTGGTCCATTTGTAAGCATAATTCTTGGGTGCCTTAACTATTCATGGATGCATAGATTTGGAGCAGTCTTGTCACAGAAACTGTTAAGACCCCAAGAGGTTTTAGTTTTCCTGTAAGCAAAGAGCAGGTAAAAAGATTCAGAGCATCTCCAATGCATCATACCATAGTACCATTGATTTCAGTACAGTTCTATTTCATCTTAAACCCAAGGTAATTGGCTGGAATATCATGGTTTTAACCCATAAATCCTCTATATCCCGCATATCTCAGGCTATCACCTCAGCAGCCATGGATCTCTGAATCACTTATGTGAGCTTCCTTACCACTAAAGAAAAGATACCTTCTTTGTTTCGGCAGAATAGCCCATGATCTTAGCAAAAACGTCATGTGTCTATGTCTAGATACAGCATATGAAGTTCTTCCTCCAGTAGTAATCACACAAATGCTGCAGGAATGAAATGCTGTTACTAAGACTCATTTCATTTTTTTCATGTAGCAGCTTTCTTAATTCTTTAGAGAACAGTTTCTTACAATTTGGCACAGTGGACTGAGCTGGTTACAAAATCACTCAGAATCGTAGGTGAGAAATAGTAGAGTGCCAGCAGTTTATCTGATGACCTGTTCTGCTGAAGCAGACAGGTGTATCTATTTTAGCAGTAAGGGAATGATGAGGATCAGAGATTTTGCCAGTGACGATCAGTGATTTTGCCAGATCTTTTACCAGTGATACTGCACTGTATAAAATCTCCCTCCCACAGTGTCCAAAGTGCTTTGCTTTCTGATGAAACAAGCTGGCATGACATACATGTCAGCTTGCGTGGCTGTGAAGCCTGCAAGTAGGCTATGAGGATATTTTGGAAGAGAACTTGCCGAATGTTAAAATAGAGCTTTATACTGACATTTAATTTGATAAGGGGTGAACCCCGTAGTAAATACAGAAGCCAGTAGCTCCGTAAACCATTGAAGAAATCTATATTTCATCATTTGAAAGCTCATACTTTCATCGTCATTTTTTGTTGTTTTAGTCCCTTGGGAACTTCTCTGTAGTGAAAGGCATGGCATATAGTAGTCTAGGCTTTTAAAATATATTTATATATAAGCAATAGGGAGAACACATGCTATACTACTGTTATTGATTGATTTTTGGTTAAAAAAGCAACCATAAAAGCCAGTGAAAACAGAGACAAAAGATCGAATTTGGAAATTCCTAACTGTAATAACACAGTCCCTTTGAAATAGGCTTACAAGGGCAGTCCTGACAATGCTGGGTTTGTCCAATAAACCTTTGTTCTCTTTTTTCTTGTTTGCAGTTGGAGTACTAATACTCCCAATAACCTGAGTCATGCAAAGGGACAGAAATCCTGCTGCTCTTTTCTTGAGGGTAACAAGGCTGTCCTTTTACCCACACCTAATGGGAAGTGGCAGGTCAGTGTTGAGGACCGATGCAGTTTACCGACCCTGTAAGGAACACAGTGCCAGCCTGGTCAGGTTGCATTTCGTACCCTTTCCCATTCCGAACAACCAGAACATTGGGACAAGGCAATATTGATGTGGGGCACGTGAAGCTTTCTGTTCACAGCAAGCATCCTGCTCACTGCAGATCTTTTGCTCACCTCACTTTGTGTGGTATAGATGCTGAGGCAAAGAGTTGCAGGATGGCCAGCCACTGAACCTTGGTACCTCCAACCATGGGTCCCACCATAGGATAGCGTTGCCAGGGATCTGCTGCCTTTTTATTAAGAGCTTCTAACTTCTGAGGGTTTATAGTTAAGTCATTTAACTGTCTAGGCATTCATAGGCTCATCCTCGTGCTGTTTTACCATCTGACACATTCAGTACATGCGTAAGAATATGTTAGAGCTGCTCCTTTCATATCTTTCACCTACATGCCATAAACTGGGCTGGCTCTGAGATGTTTTGAATCAGCATAGCTCTGTGCCTTCAGTGGAGCTATCTTAATTTACATTCAGACCTCCACAGACAAAAGATGCACCTTTGTAAAATGCAGGTCTCCATCCAAAATGGAACCTCTTTGTGCATGCAAACTCCTGCCAAGCCAAGGATCTGCCATATGCAGGGGGATTTTCTGGGTCTGGAGTCCAGCGAGTTGCACACTGAACTTGGGCATTTGTCCTGACTGTAATTGCAATTGATTTTTCAAATCAACAGGGAAAAGTCATTCTGTCTTTGATGTAAAACACAGCTGCATTTGCCACAAGGAAGGCCTTTTCCAGAGATGTAGAGCATTCCAGAGCGTAGCCATGCACTACTTGGGTAAGCACTATGGCAGTTTTGTGTTTCAGAGGGTTATGTGCAGTTATGGCCTTTATTCTTTAAGTGACCTATTTGAGTAGAGAGAAGAACTGCTCTGTATAAGGGCAGCTATTTTGAACTTACGATGTTTTGGAGAGAAGAGGAAATGCACTGAAGGATAGAATTAGGTCATAACTTCAGCATGCCAAGATTCTTCTCTTCATTTGCTTATTGCTTTTGTAAAGCAGGCTCTCACATTTAACCACACTGGAAGGAATAATCTCTTCTCTGCACTCACTGGATCAAAGTACAAAGCAAATTCATTGAAATTGTAAAAAAAATTAATTTTCTACATTTCTATGTGAAAGAATGGCAATAAAGACAAACCAATCTTCTCAGCTGTGTAATTAGCATTTATGATTGGGAGGTAATAAACAATCAATTGAAGTCAGTTAAAGCATTTCTCAAAGGCAGTTTAGAATCTCACTAAAATGACTGAAACACAGTGCAACACAAGCACTTCTGTGACAAAGTCAGATTCAGGGCAGGAATAGCAATGGGATTCTCAATGATTAGTAAGATAAGAAGTAGGATTAGAAAGACCACTTTTAAAACCGAGGAGCTCAGTTCAGTCCCGACAATGTCCTGAGCCTACTGATTGCTCCCTGTGGAGGGCAACTTGAAATCTTTATTCCGTGTGCTATTTAGAACTAACAAATGCATCCAAATTAGAAACTAGTGAAGTGTTTTCACATCATACCCCTCATTAAGACACTTTGGGAAGTGTGGAAAGATGAAATTATTAAAAAGCATCTTAATCACTGGATGACTATATTAAATTTGTCTGCATCCACAATGTGGCATACAGCTTTGCTTTCAGGGATTGTGTGCACCCACGTCTCCAATTCTCTATTGTAGCAATTGTGTGCACAAGTGTATGTGGGAGGGTGTGGGCGAACAGCGCTTCGGAAATCTAGCCTACATTGTGTGAAATAAGAAGTTAGCAGTGACCTTGTGGCTAGTATTCAGATAGACTCTTTTGCTATTACATTATATCCCCTTTCAAAATTGCTACAAATTTTGAGCACTTACCTAACTATATCTGTGATAAGGCCCTCTTCCCAGGTGCGGTTAAAATAGGCTGTTCTTTGTACCTTTTCATGGGATAACATAAATTCACAGCCATACCACTGTCTTCTTTTGGCAGTTTGGAGATGTAGGAAATAGTGCAATCAGATGTTTCTAATTTAATTCAATCCCTCATTAATTTGATCTCTCCTTTAATTCAATTTCAGCCTCAGGACCTAAATCGTTTGTATTAAAAATAACATAATGGCCGCCCTTTCTTTTAATCAATGTTGACTGCTTTAGGCAGGTATTAGCAGATAATCTGATTACCAAATACACAGTGAGTTGGCATTTAGTTAATAACTAACAGGGAAAATTTGGAAAAGAATCAAAGGAGAAAACATAAAAAGAAAAAGAGAAAGAGTGAAAAGAGAAGAAAAAAGAAAAGAGCTTTACAGACACACAACATTAATGAAAATATTATGGATGTTATTTTTGCCAGTAAATGTTACTGGTACAAGCCTCTAAGATGCACAGCCAGTGGTGTCAGCCATGGGTGACAGGCTCAGCCCAGCAGGGAGGGTATTGACAGAACTCCAAATAGAATGCGGTCTATGGTAAATCTAACATCATTTCCTCTTAGACTTATTTAAACTTACTAATGGGATTTATAGTTTAGATGCTTAGTGGTATAAGCTGGCATAGCTCCACTGAACTCTGGCTGCATCATTTGCAACCTTCTCTTTCTGATCGTATAGACAGACACTGTTTGGCTGCCTTTTTATAGGAAAGCCACTCTCCTCGTTGTCCAGTGTGTTGTCCGGGAAGAATGCACTACCTGGCAAAGTCCTGGGCCAGGGCAGGAGTCAGGGCTGACAAGAAAACTTCTGGTGTGCAGCTAAATCCAGGTCGTACGTGGAGCAGTGTGGAGCAGCTCTGCAATTGCTTCATACCAGCTTGTGGGGAAGTCACCAGTTAGGCTTACTGGCCAGTTCTCTGATCTTCCCCGGCTGACTTATGTTACAAGGTCGCCAGTTCTCTTGAGACTGAGAGCTGCTAGCTGTAGGGCTAGCAGAGGCTAGCTGGCTGACAGGGGCTGACAGGGACGTACTTTGAGGGTACTGTGCTGCGTCTCTCTTGTTTTCTTACAATTGTAATCTTGGGAATGCATCTGAAGTAGATAGTTTATTGTCCACTGTCTTTTCTTGGCAAATTTGCAATACTGCTGTAATGACAGCCCTTCTGGTCAGCCAGTAGCTCCAGAGGAGACTTGGACTGGTTATTTTCCACCTGCCTCCCCTGTGACTGCTCCTGATGCCTGAGTGATCAGGCTGAATGGAGCCCATGGTCTGCTGCTCAGCAGATGGCATTTTTCCAGTACATCAGTATTGGCACGATACCCAGCACAGTATGAGGGATCCCAAGCTGTTAAAGAGTCTGCCTTTTGACTAAAGCAGAAGAAAGAGCCTTGACAGTTTGCTGTTTTGCAAGTTGCCCAATAGCAAAAAGAAGGTGTCCTGACACAGAGGCAGTGTCCTGACATGTTCCAGTATGCCATTACTCTCTGCCTAAGTTCCCAGAGTTCTCACTGAAGCTCCATTCAGTGTATTTTATACTGATATGGTGATGAAAGGTGTCATACACCATCTCAGAAGGGTCTGAGCTCCTCTGGGGAGTAATACCAGCTGTATGTGCTAATGACACAAGAGCCTTCGAAGCTTGCAGTAGAGACTGCTTGAAGTCATCAGCATAATAATGTAGCAGACTGGGGACTTAAGAAACCCACAGGTTGATCCACACATTTCTGATGGTGTGCCAAGGCAGTTGACCACTAGACTTCCTATTCGTGTTAATGAGGCTCATTCCCCATGACCTCCTCATAAGAAAGCTGCTCAGCAATGCCTGGGAACAGGGCTGATCCAAGTGGGAGAGGTGCTCCATGGCAGACTTGCCTCCTACAACACAGAGGTATTGACACTGCACCGGGAGACAAAAGAGGATGGTGAAGTGGCAGAGGACACTAGTCTCAATCTAGCTGTATATTGGAGCTGAAGTGGATGTCAGAGCGGCTTCATCTACTACTCCAGTGGTACAGCTTTGAATTCCTTTCTTTTTAGAGGCTGTATAATCTTGTTATTTCCTTGTTTGAGCAACTATTATTTAAATTGACAAAATGAATTTATAATTCTATAAAAATCATTCTGTGATAGATTTAATGGATGGAGGCTCCCAAGTCATAGTGGACAGTTATGAGTCAGCGGTGAATAGCATGTAAGCAGAAATACTGTAGGAGATGGTTTAGTTGAATAGGCCTCTGATTCTTGCATACTTTTCCCCTCCAAATGGCTTAGCGTGTTCTTGAACACATTCCTTTGCTATGCTGTACATCAGTTCCTGAATCTGTGACATAGGAATTGTGCCCTCCTTGTAGAGTGCCTTAGGATCAGCACAAAACTCACATTGTATTTTTACTTTACTTTTGGTGAGTTGGGAAAAAGAAAACCCTTTTAATCATGGATAGAGAACTAAGGTCTGTAACAAACACAAATTCTTTAGAGAAGGCAGACAACTGTGTCCAAGAACTAGTCTTAGTTCAATGTTTTTGATTGCTGATTTGCAGGAAGAAGTTATTAATCACAAAATGAAATCTGTTCAAGATTAGCATAAATTGCAGAAGGTTGTAAAAGACTCCAGATGGATTTGAAATATTTGAAAAAGCGGACAAAAACAGCAGAGGAAATTTTGAGTTGGATAAACATAGATTAATTCCTAATTAAAAGATAAACTAAATAGTCTAATGCAAACATCCAGAATTTTCAAAAGTCAGGGCTCTAGGCATGGAGATGTCTGCCCAGGACAAGCAAATAGGGTGCTGATCAGCTGCAGATGAAATACATTCTGATATTTCTACAGAATACCGATACCCTTACTCCTAGCTCCTCAGTTGGAGTCATATCACCTCAAAAACGTAAAAACAAAAAATGTCTTATGGCAATGTAGGGCTGTGTGCAGAGGTTTCCATGGAAGGAGATGTTGAAGCCTTCAAGGTGATGATGCACACGGTGAGAAATGCTTCATGCCACAGGGACATGATTTGAGTGTTTCACTGCTGCAAAAGGGTCAGTGATGGTGAAGCCCTGGGTCTGGGTTTTATGAAGCAGTGTTAAAACATTTATAACTAATGCTATTAAAAAAATTTGTCATGTGGTATCCCACATCATCACCTGACATCCTGTTGCTCCTTCTTGTTTGAAGCCGAAGCACACCCTTGTGTCTTGTGATTGCAATTTTAGCAGTAACTCCTGTACAAACCCAAATACATAAGCCGGAGCATTAATATGGCAGAGCATAAAACTTTTTTCCAGTGATAAAAATGGAAAAAGTTTGGAAGGAGACTTTCTCCCCTGGACAAGAGAAGCGGCATGACTGGCTCGCAGGTTATGGGGCATTCCTTTTCTTTTGATCGTTGAGGTAGTGGCTGTACGTAGGCAGACTACTGGCCCATTTCCAACAGTAACTGGATTTAAATTTAGTGCCCATGTAGGAACCAAGAGAATTTTATTATCTTGATTTAATTCTCCATTTTCTTTAGAGGAACATTTATGTCCTTTTGCACTTGGGAGAGGTGCAAAGGTAATAGCTTGCTTCTTATAGATAAACTGCAGGGATTTCATGTTTTTTTAAGGTTAATCTTCTGCTGTTCACTGCAGTTAATCTGGACCATTAAGACTCCAATGAAATCAGGCAAAACCTAGCATATGACATTAGATCTGTAACTGCCCCCTGCCCCGCTGCACGCAGCTGCTGTCCCTGGGGTATCTGTCCCTGTCTCTAAATGGCAGCATAGTGCTGTGCAGGGGAGTATGGGCTTTCCCCCACCCAAGGGTGCCAAACCAGGGGCTTTGGGTGATACCAGTGACACGGCACATCCCAGAACCTGTAAAACACCACACAACAGCTTGAGAAAGCAGCTTTCTATATGTTTGTTGAACAGGGTACCAAGAAGAACAGACTTTGGTAAATACCTTTGCAATAAGCCTCCCCATTCCCATTCCTTCTCCTTTTGGAGTATAAGACGTAGTTTTGTGGCTTTACCTTAAAAAACTGTCAGTTACTTCCAGCGTCCTCTTCTGTGCACGTCCTCACTCTGCTAGCTGCAATGTGACAAAATAACACCTTAATGACAGCAAAACAAGGGGGTGGGAGCAGGACATGCTAATAGAAAATGCACATTCGATAGCTATCATTTTGAGTTCTCTGATTTGATACACGCAAATCTTCTTCAGACTCTCCAAGCTGCCCTCCCAGGAGCTCCCTCAGTGTGTTTGCCTGACAATAACTTTAGTGCTTAATTGAAAGTGTTGAACTGATAGCATGAAGCCTGCCTCCATCTTCTAAGTGGACAGGCAGGCTCTACTGTTACCTCCTGAGATAGCAGCCTTACCAAGTGAAGTGCAGTGGATTTGAAGGCCCAACTCAGTCTTTTGATGTACATCTTTCTCCACAGGGCTATGAGTCTTAATGCAGAATTGAAAGGAAACTACAGCCTTTCTCTGCAGCATAGACTGTGGCAAATGTTTGCATTGTGAGCTAGCTGCTTCTATCTGATTCTGGTTAAAACCACCGCAGGGTAAGGAACGTGGCGTGATTCATATATGGCAGCATAGAAGCTCACTCACTAACTTGGGCAAAAGAAGCAGCTTGCAGAGCTCAAGTGATGCATGAAGTTTTTCCAGAAAATAAAGGTTTACCACGTAGAGGGACATAGATCATTAGGGCCTGTCTGCTATAAGGTGAATTTATGAGTTGGTGAAAAACCTGATACAGACCTTGCATCAGCCAAAAGTAGGCATCTGTTGGCTTCACTTGCATTCATGTCTGGCACAAGCTGAAATGAGAGTGCCAGACTGCAACTGCTTAAGGACACCCACAAGAGAGTTTGCACTGACATAACTAAATTAATTTCAAACAGATTTTAGTTAAACTAGTATAATTATCATGTCTTGACAAGGTCTCAGTCTATTTTTGAATATCTTTTCCCTCCAGAGTGGTGATTGCCATTGACAAATGGCATAATCTAACTCAGTTTAGCTAAGTCCATGGCACTTTGTTGAAGTGAACAGGGATTACTCTGGAAAAGCCAAAATATCTTTCAGGCTGTTAAACGTGTTGCATATTTACAGACACTTCTGGACTCAAGCTTTGTATTTTTAAAAAGGATAAGAACAATAGCCTTTGAAACAGTGTCTAAGGAATAAATGTGAAAGGCCTGTAGTAGTTACACTCTAGACTAATTTTGATCACATTGAAATTGATGACATACCTGTGCAAAGCCACTTGAACTGTGGGAAGAATAGAGCCCTCAAGGTGCTTTTTTTTTTTTTTAAAGAGTATTTGTGAGCAGTGTGATTGTTGTGCAGAAGCACAGCATTACTCCGATGTATACGGTGTCATCTGTTCTATGCTAATAAATTAGCATCTGCAGCCACCATTGCTGCCTATCAAATCTGGGTACAAAATCGAGCTGTTTGATCTCACTGCCACTGAAGTGTGTCTGCATGATCACGGAAGATGCATATTATCCCATCTGTTTTTCACAGACCCTCCATCAGGCCTGTATGCTTCAAGGTAACGGATCAGACACAAAATGAATTCCACTGCAGACGACTGCCTTAGAGGCATCCTGCTTAGTCACAGCATATGAAAATTTGACTTAAGAGTCATTTTATTCCTTCACAGCAGGTCATTTAAGCCCTGTCCACACTAGGGAAATTGCTAACTTTGGCTCGGCTCCTTTAGTGACAACGGTTGTCCCAGTGTGGACATGTGGCTGTCTCCATTTTCATTAATGTGTCAAGTCACTTCTCTCCAAGAAGGCCTTACAAGACAGTGGTTCAATCAACAGCAGCTGTTGGTGGCCAGTTTATTTTTGGACTGCTGCTGCCACTTGTCCAGATGGAGCTGAAATAGTGGCAGCCATGGTGAGACTTCTGGGGAAAACACCAGAGGTGGCAGGTGGCGCACCGTCCCAAGCACTGGCAATTCCTGCGGCTGGGATGCCCGGCCACCGTGGTGGCATGGCTGGAGGTGCTGAGCATCAGTCTCATCAACCGAAGTTTGTATCTGCTATGCTTGCACACTAGCTGCTGCTGCAAACCAGCCAGCTATTCTTGTAGCAGAATTTCTTGCTGGACTTGCCACATGCATTTTCCTCAGAAATACGGATTTTCATCTAATTGCCTAGGAAGAGAGAAAAATGAGACAACTGCAAGTTTGATTTTAAGTGTAATAAAACTAGTTTATTTACACAGTAACATGAATGCCACAGAGTACACAGCAAAGTACCACAGCAAACCAGAGTGTAACTGCCCCTGATCACAAAGGCTTGAAGTTTATATACTTACTTATATAAAAACGTGTAAATATCAATATGAAGCACCAGATAAAGCAATGCAACCAGGAATTCCAAGTACAAATTACCCACAAGAATGGAGTTCGAAAAAAAAATAAATCCCTTATTCAAGAGATTTAAAGAAATCCCATTTATAAAAGTCCATCAATTTTGGAATCCCTAATTTAAAAATAAATTTCCCCCTTTTATTAAAAACAAGAACATATTCTTAAATGCTCAGCATAATTAAGTTTTAAAAGAAAAAAACCCAAGGATTTCAACTGCAAAACCTTCTAATTACCAACAAGTCAAAGGACAAAGAAACAGAATTTTTTTCGAGTCTTTTTGAAGAGGTGTTATTTATGAGATGACTACATTCAAATTTACATACTCTTAAATATATATTATATATACAATATATAATATATATATTTTCAAGCAAAAAGGGGCAAATAATACTTTTGGGATACAAAAATTCATATACATACATATATATATTAAAACATGCCCACATGCACTCATATATATATGTATGTATATATACATATGAACAAATATTTCCTCCATATAAAAGAAGTTCCAACCTCTTCTAAATCCCTGAAATCTTCCCCTTGGATTTATGGGAAAAAAAAAAATCTTTATAGTCTGAAGTACAAACCCAATTCTCAAATTCTGTAGAGTGGCAAAATGCTTATGTACAGGTAAGTTGAGTAATTCATTTCTCACTGGCAACTCTGCTTGATCTGAAAGCATTCTGTAGTTTCCAACTAAATGCTGAGCGGAGCACCAATGCAACAAGACTTACAAGAAATTATTTAAATTACATTCTACATCTATTCAAAATCATCATCCTTCTAATACTGCATCCAGGTGAATAATAAAATCCATACAAATGTCTATGATAAATTATCTGCAACACAGCAGTGGGAAAGACTTGCTCCTTCTTTTGGAGTTGAGGGTGCCCTACAGAAATTTCTCCCCAGTATTTCTTTTGAAAAGTCTTTTTTTGTGTATTTCTCCCTTGAAGTGTTTGGAATCCAGATGGTTGTTTATAGAACATTTCCACAGGTGTATTTTTATAGAGGTACTTAAAATTCTCTTCTGGCCTTCTCTGATGTTATCTGACTGCATAACTAAATCATCATCACATCTCTTTCTACACGGACTGAAGGGCTCTGACTGTGCTGTAGGTTTTACAGGAATTTTAGCAGAACCAACACTACCTCTGCAAAATCAGAGTAAAATAGATGGTCTAGTCATGCGGGAATAATGGTCATGTACTGTTTCTACAGAGAAGCAGCTTAATTCCTATTTGGGGAAAGGAAGGTGCATTAAAAGGTCTGATTCAGTTTCCATTGTATCCCTCAGAAAAGTTACAATTTATTTAAATAGAAACAGGGCTATTTAATTTATATTTACATATGAATTTAATTGCTATTACAAACAAAAAGAAATTAATTTAGGTGGGGCATCTCAGCACAAGAATTGAGAAACAGATACATTTTATTTCAGCAGCAAATACTATTTTTACATGCTAAAGTTAAGGACCTACACTGTGAAGCTGTTGAATAAATTCTCCAACTAGCTGAACCCTAACACACATTTGATTTATTTAAATAATATATTTTTCTGTCTAATATGTGGGAATTCCCCTGTGTTAAAATGTCAGGATGATCCTTTCATACCTTGGGGGGTGCTGCCAGGATGTTTGGAGCATAAAAGATTTAAGGTGGAACATTTCTGTAAATGCTACATGCATTCTTGTCTGTGGGCCAGCAACATGATATCCTAGCTTGAGTTACTGATTTCATCATGTCTGAATATTGAAGTGAAACCAAGCTTCTATATCTGGACGTTGCAGAGGCTCCAGAATAAAATTCTGAATTCCCTCATTCCTGAAAAATCGTAGGCAAGTTTTTACTAATATTTTCTCTCTATATTCACCTGGATCAGATCTGAGGTTTGAAAGATAATTTAGTGAATAAGTAACTCCCATTAAAGAAATAGAAAAAACCCAAACATTTTCCATAACATCTCAGGAGTAGTTTTTAAATACTCCTATTTTAGCAGAGGTTTGCATTTCACACCAGAGCACGGTGTGCAGTACATCCACTACCTACGTACAGCAGAAGCAGCACATCTTACCTTCACCGCTTCTTCCAGACTAATCAGATTCCTCATCTCCTAGAAGCTGAGTGTCTGCAGTAGATTGTCAAAGCAATAGGCTTCTTTTGATGCTGTGGTCAGTCTAGACCAATTGACTTGTTATCCACTGTTATTTTCCCTTTGCAGATCCCAAATTTGAAAGCCCACTATTTTGTTACTTCAGGTTTATGCCGTACTGCAAGCAACTTACAGGAACTCATTCACATCAACTCCAAAACCAAGTCTCATTGAATAGATCAACTCAGTACCATACAAAGTACAGCATTCAATTTTGTAAAGTCTTTTGCAGCTTATTGTGGGCTGTATTATTTCTAGGGCTATTATGAAAAGAATAAGATTTCCACCAGCTGACAAGCTACATTTTAGTTTTTTGACAAGGCACTAAACATCGTGAATCCAATCACTGTGCTCTCTCTGTAACATTAGAGAGGTTCTTAATGGCTCTAATAGGATCAGAAACCACTCATCATAATTCTTCAAACAAGCATTTGATTTTCCCAGAAATTAGTTTCCACTGGAAAAATCTTTAGAGTTCATGTTAAAAATATTTGAATGACAGCTTTTATTAATAGAAAAATATATATTTACAGTCAATACTGTTATCTTAGATTTGCAGCTCTTCCTATTTCTTGAGCTCAACTGAAAGTGCGACATTGCTAAAAAAAAAAAAATCAAGATCTGTGCACATATTCAAGTAAGTTATAACATGCACAGCCAGGGGTTTTGTTCCTGTCATACACAGGATCCCAGTTACCAACAGAGCGGGTTTTTTTCCTTTTGCTTAGCAATTATGCTGTAGCATCCTTAGGATTTGTTTACAATCAGTTTAATGCATACATTCTCGGATATTTATGCGGCACAATCTGTTGCCAGGATGGAGAACCACCACACACACAGTTACAATCATCAGTTATGGGCATATCTGCAAAGTCAGCCTCAAGCTTCCCAACGAATAGCTCAGGCCAGATTGTGTTCAACTACTTTGACCATTCTTTCTTTTATAAAGAAAAAAAAAAAACACACAACATTACAAATTGCTAAAGTTTACCCAGTGCTGCACAAGAAAGAGATTGGTAGTGAACATCTATCCATGCTTGATTATACTGCAGAGCTAAAATGAGTATTGGTTCATCACAAAAGATACAAACTGAAATTAGATAGCTAGAGATACAAAGGCTTCGGACCAGCTGCATTTAAATATGCATGGTTGTAAAACATTCAAAATTCAACTTTGCATGTGCGCATTGACATGAAAGTGACACTGAGAACATGTGTCCATAAACACGGAAACACCTACCGGCTTCAAGGAATGAGCCCACTGCAATGGCAAGTGGTCCGAGAATTGCTCATACAGCCTGTGTGAGTCAGATGAAAAGTTACGTGCGCACACGCACTACGAAACAAACACAAAACCAGACCACAGAGAACAAGAAGCCCTACTCGTAGCTCAACACATTGTGACTAATAGCTAGCAGATAGTATGCGAGTGACTTGTCGTGCTCAGTGTATTTAAGCTATGAGAGCATTGCCCTCCTGTGTCCAGATAAAGCAGGGCTGCACTGAACGTGTGTGATTCTTTGTAAAGGTTCTTCTATGAGCTGCTCAGCAGTAGTGTAGAAACTTTCTTTCCTGATGTAGTAGAAGTACCTCAACTACATTCATTGCACTTGGGCTTTTAATGCATTGTCCTCTTTTTCTGCATCAATGCCGCCATCCTAACCTTTTTGCCAAGAAGAGAAAGAAAAAAATACATATCACATTAAAATATATTATCCTTATCCTTGCCTGATCCTTCACTGATACAGGTGAATCAAACAAAAGAATAATAATCAGAAGTTTCAAAAATATCTTTAGAAAGGTCACAAAGACAGTCTATATACTATGGCACAATCGATGTAGGCTTCCACACACTATTCAGCTTAGCTCTGATAGATGCCAGAAAAGAATAATATACACATTTCAACCCCTCCCAATGTACGGTGTGGATCCAGAGCTAGTTTTGCTGACTTTAAGCCTGCAGGACTGTTTGTTCAGTTTCCATGCATCTGGTCCGAGCATGCATATGCTGTATAAAGTGGCTATTTGTTTCAAGGCTGAAGTGAACTGATTCCTCACAGTTTTAACAATTAAAATGAAACATCAATCCATAAAAAGAACACATGGATATCTGTGCATTTATGTGCCAGGAAAGTAAGGGAAGGGGCTGCAGATCTAGCATCAGGTAAAGGCTGGTGTGTAAAGTGAACACTGTAATGTACAGCTTTAAAAAATACATACAAGAATTGCACATAGATCCATAGGAGAGAAGCACAGGCTCATAACTAGGGCTGTCTGCTTTCCATCGCCCGGGTCAGAATATTCGGTATCATTTTTTCCTCTGCATCCAGATAAATTCTTCAGAGTGATTCAGGAAACAATCCAGAGCCTAGCAATACTGAGCAAAGATACCGCCTGTACAACTGCAGAGGTTCCACAGGAAACGGCTGTTAGGTCAGGGAAGGAAGTCAGCAGCGGCCTCTAAATGTGAAAAGCTCCTTCAGGTTTTTAAAAATTCTGTCTCTTTGATCCTCACTAGTTCCTTCTCTAGTCCAAAACTCTGCCTGCAATGCTCTTTGAGCTATTCTGACAACATTCCATTTTTAGGGTGTTGTCTGTAGCAACATTAGAAAACACTAGTTACAACAGACGAGATACGCAGCCAAACACCGCTGTGGGAAAAATGGATCATGATACTGTTAGTTGTGGCTGCCAAACTTAACAGCTCCCTCAATAATTAAACAACAGTGTTTTTGCCCCCTTGTTTTTACCCTTCAGAGAACTGTGTCTGCAGTAAAAGTGTCTCCATGTGGCCTGTTAGCTACACACAGACAAGCTCTAAACATTTCTACCTCCTGCCAACGTACCAGCAGAGCCAATTTCAGTCCCACTTTGCAATATGGCACAAGTGACAAGAGCAAACCAAAATAAAACGAAAGAGGCGGCTGTTATTTTCATCCCTGATTCATAGCAGTGATTGTCAGAGAAGGTTATGTACGTCCTATCCATTTCAAGTCAGGCGTTAGTGCCTTTTGCGATGGAAGGGGAATTTCAATTGCCCACCATGGGTTGTATCATTCTTGTATAAACGTGGTTATAGCTATAGTACATCAACAGTCCGAACTGGTGAATGTCGTGTAGGAAATGGGACAGACAAAGTGTGCATATTCTGCTTTTTAATGCAGAGGTCTTAAGCTAAGGGTAACGGTTTGATTACGGCAGCGTTGTTGAAATCATAGATCCGTGGTTAGAATGGACATGGGTAGTCAGAGACAGAGAAGGAGGGAAGAGGACTGAACACAGATGCTTACTGCCCACTGACACTTGCTGCAATCAGCAGGATAACCACATCTGGGGAAGAAAAAAAGAAGGGGTAAAATGTAAGAGAAAAATCAGAATGTGTTTGGTTGAGACCAAAGGAAAGAGGAGTCCAACCCGCCTTTGGGGACTGACTAAGCTGCTATGTCGAATGGAAACAAATGAGTGTTTTGAGGCATGGTGGATCGTTCATCTCACATTTACAACTAACCTATCTCTGCTTATGGTCACTGCTAGTCACTAACCAATGCTACATATGGAAATGACAGAAACTATCCAGAAGAGGAGGGCAATTTGTTTACTGTGGTGGTAGAAATAGTGGTATCAAAGTTTGCTCCCCTTTTCAGCCAGATATTAATCAAGGTACATACTGTCTGATCCAAATGCAGTCACGTATATATAATCAATCCCTAACAGGCCTGGCAAAAAGTTACGTTTCTGTCATATTGTGTACAAGATGCAAATTCTGCAATTAGAACCTATTTGCTCAGAGTTGCTGGCTTTGATATCTAGGCTATTTTTGAACACTTGTACAAAGTGTGAGCCCTAGGGCAAGCTGGAGTGAGGGCTGGGGTGGAGGTTGGGGGTGCTTCACGAAAATCAACAGGCTCTACAAACTAGTGCTGCTGCATGATTCTCACAATGCGATGAAGTGAGTCTATAGTGGCAAAAGCCAGATATTGACAACAAAGCCAGTCTTCCAGAATAACTCCACAGTCCCTGTCCAAGGACTTCTCTGCAAACTTGATCATCAGCAGCGTCCTTTTGATATCCAGCCAGTTCTGGAGTACAGCATCTCTCCGGGCAGGGTTGGAAGATGTACTTAGAGCATGGAACAAGTCCTCACGTGGACCCCAAAGCAAACACTGAAGGATTCCCTTGGCTTCTGATATCAGGATCCTCTCTGAAGGGTTGGGATTCAGCAGGCAGCTGGCAAGTTGTTGAAGCCCTTGAGAGTAGAGGGAACGGCAAGGGATCTTGGGGAGATCAGCACGAGTATACTCCTTCTCCTTCAGCTCTGGATTCTCATCAAAGGGATTGGGTAAGTGCAGCATTTCGTAGATGAGGATGCCAGTCTGGAACTCATCACACTTTTTGTACTGTGTTGCAGTGATGATTTCTGGAGCCAGGCGGGACTGATCCCGTAGGACCTCAGGATCCACCATATGACTCTTCTGCTTGGCCTGGGAGAAATTGCTCACTATTAATCTGGCTGGGCAAGCAGTGTTGGGACTGGGCTCCATGGACTCAGAGCTCAGAGTGCTTACTCCTGGTCTGGAATGAACCAGCAGCAGGTTCTCTAACCGCAGATCACAGTGTGTGATATGATAGGGTTTCAGGTGCTCCAGGCCCAAACACAGCTGTAAAAGGAGTAGACAGACCTGCCTCTCATATAAGTCTGGACTTTTTGCATGGCGGGGCACAGATTCTCGCACAAAGTCGGCCACTGTTAAGTATGGGACCTCCCGCGTGATGACCACAACACGGCTGCGTGGCTTGCTGATGGTGCCCTGGTTGCTTGAGCTGTCTTTCTGTGAAGCTTCGGTACTGGAAGGACTGTCTCTGTTCTTTTGCTCAGGCTCTTTCTCCTCTTCTTCCTGCTCTTCTTCTTCCACCTCTGGTGCATCGGGATCCTCCCATGGAAGCAGACGAACTGGGACTTCAGCAAGGAAATGGCCACAGTCCTGTTGGATGTTAAAATTGATAGCCAGACTCTGCCGGATAGATAGGCTGTGATAATACTGCTGGGATTCCTTAGCTTTGCTCTTACAGATCTGGGGAAAGAAAATAAACAGAACAGACATAACATAACTCTTAAATTTGTAAATTATGTATTTTTTTTTTAATATGTACCTTATTGGCGGGTATCTACAGTCCAGCCCTAAACACAAGCACTGAAAAATTTTTTACTGAACTGACCTTGGCAGACTATCTTAAGGCACATGAACAGTTTCCATTGGACAGTAAGCAACTGCAGACCACTATGTGGAGGCAGCTCTCGCTGTGCCTATATTATTCAATGGAAAATACAGTTCAGGCAGGTTGTGCTTTTAGAATAGCAGCTGATATATGGTAAATGTACAGTGGAAGCTTACTTTACAGTTACTTGTTTATCCACATCATTTTATTTTGTGTTCTTCTCTCAGCTTTGTGTGAAGGTTGAACAAGATAAAAATAATCAATAGCAATAGGAGATACAAAGAAACATGCATAGAATATTTCAGGATATGATCAAACAATTGCACATGACTGAGTTAGCATGGCATAACAAGTTACCACCTGCCAGCTGAGTTAAGTGACTGGATGCATGCTCCTTGCCCACTGTAACTGGAAACTAAAATCTATTAGCTGCAGCTGTGTCAAGCTAACACATCATGTCTGCAGTGAGGGGTGTATGTGTGCATGGCAGGGGCTGCTGGCAACCATAGTTGCTCAGGTGATGAATGCAAACTCATTAGAACATCATACCTTAATTACTTTCAATCATGTGTCAAGATCCTAAGTATATATTTTTATTTTGCCATATGTAGCTGTATTTAATTTCTGTCCAGAAATACCTTGTTGATATGTACATTATCACCATAATAATTATCCTTATTAATTGTTTGCACTGCCATAACAACTGGCAGCTACAACCCCCTTACAACAGTCACAGGACAGGCCCTATTAGGGCCTCTATTCTAGGGCATTCACTGAGTCAAATTACAGCCCTACAAAGACTCAGGCGTGTTGACCTTTGCATATTAGCTTTAGTTCTACTGTCTTCAGTGAGATCGTTGAAAGCATGTAAGGTTAAGTGTATGTTTTAATCTTTATAAGCTTAGAGCCTGAGTATTCAATTGGTATAATGCTCCAACAGGTCTCAACTGCAACGCTCAGAGGAAAAGAATATAGGAAGACATCTCTCTTCAGATGAAGTTACAGCTTCCCTTAGCTCATCTCTGAAAGCCAAGGAAAGCCAGATAACTAAGGTTAGTGAAAGCCAGCACTAGTTCCACACAGTCACAACCTCGAAGGTGCCAGATCTCATGCTTAGCCCTAAATATAAGCATAAGGTGACTTTTCTCCCCATTTCTTGTTTTTCCCTTTCTCAGGAACTTATGTAGGGTAAGTTATAAACTTATCTTTCACTAAAAAAAAAAAGAAAAATCTTTTTTTCATCTTTTATATGCTTATGTGGTTAAGAAGCATATAGTTTAATGGGAGATTTAGTTTTTTATGCTTGTTGATCAGAAAAGTACCTTGTCAGATAATCATATGAAAGTAGACACAAGTAGTAACAGTATTTTGTTTGTCCTCCTGTCTTTGATACTGTATTTCCATACTTCACATACATTTAAATTTCCCTGCCTATGATGTACACTAGAGCTTAAACTGCCTGTTTATAACTGCCATGCACAAACAAAACAAATTTGAAAAATGCTTTTTCTAGTCAATTTTATTTAAGAGAGGAAAGTAATAATTTTCTGGAAATGTTGAGAGTTATCTTTGTACAGTGGCTCTTGCCAATTTAAATTTTCAAATGTATTTTATACTGTTAGAGGTGAAGTGAGTTATCTATGGAAAGTCTCCCCTCCTCTCAAGAGTTACAAAAGTTTAAACAAATACAGTATAAATACAGCATTAACCTTTGAATTACATATGAAAAGAAAATGTCAGCTGATTGTTTTGGAGACTGAAGTCCCCAGATTTGTTAAATACTTAATACTGCACAGAAGACAGAAGTAGAAAAGGGTTGTATAGACCAGACCCTACTAGTGTGTATCAAATCTGATTGGGAGAACAGCTATGAAGGAAAATGAGAGCAGTTTCGTCTACTATATCCTTCAAGTCCATGGCCTTTTTCTTGTACAGCCAGCCATGGGGATAATCAATTCCAAGTGCAGAAAAGGTCTGGTGCATTGTAATCCAGCCTTTAGTTTTTAAAAATACTTAACTGACCTAATCCAAAATATAAACTAATTCTGAGTTTAATTTTGAGGTCAAGCTTACCTGCTGATAAGAAAAGAGCAAAAAAGCACTCGCCTTTAGCTATTGCACTATATTTCATGTTACCCACAGAGGATTTCTAATGCCACCTGCCAGCTAAAAATGATATTCTATTAGGAATATAAAATCCACAGAGTATTTGCTCTTAAAACAATTAATACTTCTGAGTTTGGGCAATACAAGGCCTTTTAAAACATTTTTGAAAAGAAGAATTTCTCCTTGCCATAGAATAGAAAGGCAAAGGAATCAAGACTTTCTGCTAGCCTCTTTTCCTGCAGCCCCTTACTGCAGAAAAGGGCTCTCAAATTTATTACTGGAATTTCAGTTAAAGTAATAGAAGATAGCCTTTGCACCTCTCAAAATCAGCTTTGGTTCACTCATTTTAGAAAATATTGCCAATCCTAGAATTGTGATAGTACAAAAACATACTTTTGTAGGCCTCTGTGGATGTGGTAATGGTTCCTACTGATTTAGAAATGACCAGCCATGCACATCTGCTCCAAAAGGCATTCAGCCTTTAGGGCAGAGTACGCTGCCTTTGCACCCGTTCCCTTTTCCTCTGAGCTGGCAGAATTGGCCTGCAAGGCAAATCTGATCTGTATGTTGCCAGCTGGATCATTCTTAAGAAATGCCTTTCCAACCTACTAAAAACACCCCATAAGAGAGTTGTCCTTCTCTATCTTCTCCTTTCTCTTTCTTCCTGCTATTCAATCCTAAATCTATTTTACTTCAAATTGAACTGATAGCCCTTCTCTTAGCTGACATTAAAAATTATTGATTCCCATCCTTTAACATTACACCTTTACACTTGGGAAAAATGTAAGTTTCCCCTCTTCATTGTTTTCTTTTTGAAAATAACCAGCTCTCATTCCTCCTATCTTTATTCCTAATCCTCTGATTCTTGTTGCTCTTTTCTGGTTTCTCCCGATTTATTACAACTTTCTGAAGAGTGGTACCCTGTAATGAAAACAGTATCCCAGTTAAGACCTCTCCAGCATCAAGCAGAACAGTGCTTTATATGTAATGATGTTTTGTCCCTGCCCATGGCAGGGGGGTTGGAACTAGATGATCTTTAAGGTCCCTTCCAACCTAAACCATTCTATGATCCTATCCTTGTAACACTTCCCAGGGTGAACAAGTGACATTATTAACTCCATTGTTACTGTGGTTCATGAAAACCTTCAGAGCAGTGTCCACTCTAAAGTCTGAATCCGCAGCAGAGCCGAACTTTCCCCAATGTCAGTTCTTATAAAATACGAGTTTTTGTTTCAGACTCCTTTCATGATATCAACAAAACAGAAATTAAAAGACTAAGTAGTATTATGATTGAAATCAATACTAAAACGACTGCATTCATGAAAAGTTTTACACCCTTATTCTGAAGTTAGAGAACACAATAAAGAAAAAAAAAATCTCTAATCCCACAAACGCCCAATAGCGATGGCTTTTGGACACTTTTACTTCTCTTTTTTAATACAGGGAAGTATCTGGGTACATGAACATGCGTGCAATATCTACAAAGACAAGAGAGCTGAGACCTGATTAGAGATGTATTTTCTGCTTCTTGCTTTTTGTTTACAAACAACATGAAGTGAGAAGTGGAAGAGGCAGCTGGGTTATTTAAGGCTGATTAAATTGCTGACTATACAAACACTAAAATTTGTACACTAGATACTTTGTAATTGACAAGGGGAACGGAAAGCTAGGCTGTCTAGAAGCAGCACCCAAAAACTGGAGTATGAGGACAAATCGGACACCTGTCTGAATTCATAAAACAGTTTCTAAAGCACAGACCTGCAGTAATCTGATGTTCCTGTGAGCGTCTGGCTACTCTTCAGACTTTTGCTGTGAAATACAGCTGCATGAGTCCAGAGAAGTCCTGGGGTTTTAGGTTGCAGAGTTCAGATTCTGATTTACCAATACCTTATTAGAATGGGGAAAATGTACTGAAAGCAGTAGACAAACTAAGTTTTCTTATTGATCTGTTCAAAGACAGCTTATAGAATACAAATTTTATTTACTGACAAATTTCTTGTTCCGTTTTATCATTTTCTGAGTTGCAGCTTCTACTCAGAACTCTATTTTTTATCACCATGTTGCAACAGAGTAGTGAATACTAGTGTTTAATACTAATGATGTGCACCCTAGCATTCTGTATTGGAATAACTCAACTGTCACCTAAAACTATCATCTGACTGACCAAGATTCAAAATTTTCAAAATGGCTTGAGTTACAGTAAGTTATGCATCCAAACTCTGTATTTACATTTAACAATATTTAGGGAACAAATTGCGAAATGTGATGGCCTCATTAGCAAGTGTTTTAGACTGCTTGTGATGAATTGCCAAAGGAGTGGTTACAGAGCTTCTTTTCTGTTTGTGACAGTTAATGCTATGTCAAAACTGTGAGTAAATATACAGCCCCAGTTTTCTTTGCAGGATTTTTAAAGCTTTTGTCTGTTCCAGCCATCTACCCTAAAAAAATACGGAAATTCTGTTGCCTTTTACATATATAGGATGTTGAATTCTTATTTTCGGGCACAGGAGAAGAAAAAGGTGAAAACACTTTGACTAAAACACCAACAAAGTAGGATCAATCAGTCATTTACCATTTGCTTTAATGAAACACAATGAGCTGAGCTATGAAGATCTGGTATGTGGTAATAGCTGAAAGGAAGGTGTTGATAAGGGCTTGGCAAGCCTTGTTTCTAAAGCTGATAAAGAGCTGGCTGTTCAAAACATGAAGCAATGTTGGTAAAAAGCCCTTCCATATGATGCAAGAACGCAATGAGAAAAAAGGAGAGATACGAGTAGAAAGGAACGGAAAGTTTCCATCTTCCTTTTCACTGGAATGCACTGTCATAATGTATATTTTCTGTAGTGCAACCATATGAACTAAACTTCAATTAGGTTTATATATAGGGCCAGGGCAGGTTTCTTTATATCCTGCCATTTCAATACTCCCCCCCGCCCCGGCCCAAGAAGTGAGATTTTAATGTTTCAGAGCTTCTAAAACCTGTTCTGCATTAGCTTTTATTTTTCTTTTATGGGTCCAGTAGCCTACTGTGCCATCAGCTGACTTCCACTTTACCAGCAGGGAATCTCATTTCCACTCTGTCCTATGCATTTTACAGGGCGTCAGTGAACTTAAAGTAAGATGAATATTGTGGGAAATGAATTTACAAGTGCTGAAAATGAGAAACACAGAAGATCACAAAGACTGCACCATCTGTGCTACTTTGTTGTACAGCACAGGGGGACAACTGCAAATGAAATTCTGTGTAGAATGGAGGCTTGCTAATCCCAAATTGATAGCTTGTTCTTGGCACAACCTTGTTTTCCAAGGAGGCCAGTTTGATCTCTGATTGACCTCATTTTCTTGATCTGGCCTTGGAATAAAGCTTTGACTTTCTAACAATGTGCCAAAATACAGAATTCTATGCTGCTGTGGCTGAACTCTGAATGGGCTAAAAGTTTAACATACGTACACAGCTTCATTTTGATCTGAAGCATGATGTTCTGGGATGACCTTTAATAACATTTCTGCCAAGAAGCATATTAATGCATATGAATTAGCATATGAATTAAAAAAAAATACTCTTAGCACACTGTGACAAACTAAACATAACTAGAAAATAATTGTCAGCTGCAACTAGGAAACTAATTCAGACCAATACTATTTTCTTCAGCATTCTCTACTTTATACTTGGGACAGGAACCTTATCAGAACTCCTAAGGTTTTACTGCTAGAAGAGCTTCTGCTGCCCTGTAGGAATCAAAGCAATAAATTTTAACTGCTCCTTTTGAGCTGTTTGCACCTTTGCAATTCCTGTCATCCTACCTGAACTGCATTGCAACACATGCCTGTGGCCGGAATACACATGCTGCAGGCCATAACCCTCCTGGTTTTTTACATCTGTATTGTTCCACGTGGACTCTGAATCATGATTTCTATGTGTCCGCTTATGATATTGATATTGTACAGTAATTTCCTTGAGAGTCTAATACTGAAAGTGGAAGTAGTTTACGTCCCTGACACAGTAATTAATCTTACCTAACTATTATTCATTCTGAGTAATCACTTTTTTTTTTTAAAGAAAAAAGATCCCTGTCGTATCACTGCCTTATTCAGTCTGTACAGGGATACTAAGAATTGAACTTGTCCAGTCCACTTTGTACAAAAAGCTGGTGCTCTCTGCTGCTTTTACTTTAGTGTAACCTTTCCACTACATATTTGGAATTACTGATAAGACTGTGGTTTCAGGGGAATGTTTATCCATATTGTCCCAGATCTACCAACTACTTAGAAGATGGTACTGCACTTAGTGAAGGAAAAATACCTCAGGGACTGGAATTTTATGGAAAACTTTCTTGTAAGGGAACTTCTATTTTTTTCCATTTGGAAAAAGTAGTTTTCTGATCATGACTTATTGTTTTATTTATAATGTTTCGGTCAAAATAATTTCCACATGGCTTCCTGCAACTTTTTTGCACAGGATGTTTACTAGAAGATTAGCTGAGAGTGAAGCAAAAAGCTTAATACAATGGTTTGAAACAACACACCCCGATAAACAAAGTTTCCTCCAATATCCACACCAGCAGAACAAGTTGTGCTCGTTCTCCACCAAATTTATCAGATCATCTTTTGCTGGTAATACCACCAGAATGTAAAGGTGCCCTGGTACATTCATCTGCACAAAAGGTTCATTCTTCAAAATTTAATTCGGCACTAGTGAAATGGTTAAAGCTTAATTTTTAACAGTGCTTTTGTAATGCTACTTTTGGAGATACAATATTAAAATGTAATTTTGAGTTATGCATTAAGACTCAACACCTTTGGGGGTGAATCTCTTGTGTTCTACAGAGATAATAATAATTTAAAAATTCCATTATCACATTTTTTCTCAAATCTAGTATTAAAATCATAGAACTTGAGAAACACCTGAATTGTTAGCCACTGTTGCTTGGGTAGTTCTACAAAACTCAAAAGAGCTACATAGATTTACACTGAGTATGTTCCTATATGACATTAAGTGCTAGGGAGGGTATTTTCAAGAGTAACTTTTCCTCTCATTGTCACAGCACAACAGCTTGTGGTGACCTCCAGCTCAAGAATATTTTGTGGATATTTCACTCACTCTTGAGACCATCACACCTATTACGCTGCAATAACTTTTGTTAGTCTGAGAACTACTTTTAAGACATCTGAATTATGAGAGAAAAAAATAGGACATATTTGACCATGCTACATGGCTGTTCTTTCTTCTCACTGGCTTTCTACAAGAGAAACCTATTTAGGAGGATGGTAGAGAAGACAACAACTACATAGGCCTTGCCTGTCAGGGAATACTTTAAGGCCACATCCATGCTGTGCAAATAGGAATGACATTAGTGATAACCCAAACCTGCCTGTATAGAAAAATACCACTTTAGGTCCTAGAAGCAACCATTTTTGCATCATTGTATTAAAACCAAAAAGCCTCAAACGGAGTAATTCCAGACTGTCGATTCTGCAATCAGAGTAGATTGCCAGATATATTCATGGTCTGGTTCTTGGCTGTTCTGTACCACTGGACGTGGCATCCACAAGACATCCATATTTCATTTCACATCTTTTCAAAAAGAGGTCGTTGATAACTAAAGAAATATAAATGGTTATGCCCACGAATCTGCCTTGAATAGGATGCCTTTTCAAGATTCAGATGAACATATCACTTGCACCAATCTTACCTTCTATTTTTTCATATCTTTCTTGTAAACAACATACAGGAGTGGCAACAACATTTTGTTACTGTAAAGCACCACCCTTCTGAGAAAGTCAACATGCTCTATAAGGAATAATTGATTAGGCCTCATAGGCCTGTGTTCGGTAATAAATGTTTTATCTGTTTCAACAAGGAGGAGTCAGAAGTTCAATGATTTGCTCAAGGTCACACAGGAAGCCTGACAGAGCTATGAGTCTCAGCTGTCTTTCTCACTGTCATCCTACCAGATAAGTCCTACCAGATAAGCACTGAGAACTGTAGAGATACAGCACTAAGAAAGAATTACCTATATAAAAGTCTGTAAAGTAACATCTAGTGAGATAGCTGCCAACTATTCATCAATATATTAGCAGTAAATCTAGTAAATAATTTCTTTTATGTGTTAGCTGGAGAATAAACTAGACACAAATCAATTGTTTAGTAGAAGGCCACAAAACAAACACTAACAAGTTCTACTTTTTTTTTAGTGTAGCTTATTCGGCAACAGTGATGGCTAGACAGAGTTTTGAAAGGCTGGTAACAAACGCTGGTTAAAATACAAGACCTTGTATGGGAACATAAAGATATATTAGCCTAGAATTTACATTTAAAATTACATGGCTTTGAACATGGAAAACTTTGAAATCTTTCCTAACTAAGACTGATGATTTAGTATCATCTGCGTGCAGATGAACCTAAGGATTTTGTTATTGCAAGATTCCAAAAAGCTGATGACACATGTTAAAATAATATATCTTTTTCTTACATATTTCATTAAGCAATGACCACGGTAAAGACCGAGTTGTTTTAATAATTTTGGAGCTGCAATAAAAACAGATGAAACTTAAACAGCAGATACCAATGCCACATGTGGCTCTTGATAGAAGGAAGAGCCTGTATCTTGGGAATCTTACTTTTCACACAGTGCTGCTGTACTTACATTTGTATGACCTGTCACTACTGGGTGTGTTGCAGATTACAGTTATTACTGTTACATTTTGTCACTGATGTCTAGGGTTACCGGTTTTCAAGCCCCTCTTACCTTGACTGCGTAATTGTTAAGAGGATCTTTTGCATAAGAAGCTGGGTAGTAAACTGCATCGCCTGCCTCGCAGCATGGCTTGTCACTGGTTAGCCTGAAATCTGACCAGCTGTCCACCCCGAAGCGCAACTGGTCTTTTTGTCCAGCCATGAACAAGTCTTCACATTTAAGTGCCAGCTTCTTCAGTGAATCAGCGTGAAGGCTTCGGATTTTACCTACCACCTCTTCTCGGTTTTCAATTCCTCGATAAAGTGCTTGCCTTTGCGGCTTCTGGACACCTTTGCCCTGCTTAGTCTGCGAGATGCGTCTCCCTGTTAGAGACTCCATGCTGTTGGAACACCGGTCCTTAATACTGATAGTGGTTAGGCTGGAAACACTGTTAGTTGCTGAGGTGGTTGCCCTTAGTTTTTCTGTAGGCCTGTCCAAGGAATCCCCTGACTCATTGTCCAGTACTTTGAGCTCCAGGCTGACCGAAGAGCAGGCGCTGCTTGCTTCCCAGTTGGTGTCAATGTCATAGGTGGGATTGGCAACAACGCACAGGTTGTTCTCCAGAGCCTGCTTCTGGAGATCTCTGGGAGTTGGCTCTGTGTTAGCTCTCAAAATTGTTTTCTTTGGCAGTGGAGGTGGTGTTGGCTGCAAGTTGTTCATCATCTCCTGGTCTACTAGTCCTCCAAAGGCAATGGCATCATCCAAAGCTCCCTTGGGTTGCCTTGGCTGTTTCGGAGGTATCATGGCTGCTCTAGACTGTCCTGTGTAATAAAAACATAATAGTAATAGAAAATTAAAATGCTTTGCATCTGCTGCTCATATTTGCACTCTGCAAGGAAGCTCAAGGCAAGAGAAAAGAAACAAAAAGATGACTAGGACCCTCCTGATATTTGAAGAAAACCTAAATACATATCTGAAATGATGAACTAATTGGAAAGCAAAATGACCAAATCAGCATCACATATATTGTGACATACAGCCAGTCTTTGTTTGACCTTGACCTCTGTATTAAAATCAGTTTCAATGCTAGCAATGCTGGCATTTTACATCACATGGGATTAATGACAAAAAGTGCAAGCAAAAAACAAACGTCAGTTTTGGCACTATGGTCAAATTCCAGTTTCAGTAATTATACCCGGCCTCCTATAACTCCTTCTGCAGTCAATCGACTACAATATTATTTCTTACTTCCTATTCAAATGTGCTAAAACTATGGGTGGATGCTGTTAAGTGGCTTTGTGTACTATTTCTTTGAGAAGTGCATTTCTCTGGCAGGCAAGGTGATCTTTTTTAATACATCCTCGTGATAGTCTGTAAAGCACTTAGGATCACTTGGATTTGAAATGTGCTAAAGAAGCTGAAAGCATTATTTCAGAATGTAAGCCAGAAAACTTCAGACACAAATAATGTAATTTAGATACTTCAGTGGTCACATCAGAAAGTAAGGATTGCCCTAGCAGATTCACGAGGTGAAAACAAGGAAGTTAAACGTACTTTCACTCAAGTTGACAAGTGTGTTGCCACTGCTTTCAATGAGAGTAGCATCATATTTTGAGATTACAAAAACAGAAATATTTTTTACCCTACAATTTAAAACTCACATCGCCTCCCCCCAAACCATAACTTTCTCTAACACATTTCTCTTAACTCACTTGCCGTGGGTACCTTTGTTGGCAATATTAAGTTCATAGATAACCTGACCTAGATTCAGTCAAGAGATTCCAAGCGGCAGGTTATACACATGGAAGCATGGAACTTCCACTGACAGATTAGTTTCAAACATTTGCGTGCTTCTAGGGAAAATAAACTTCCTGTCATGTGTTTTGGATGGCTTTTAGAGAGGAGCTTATATATGTTTTATATTTAGAGAGGCGGTTATATATGTTTTATAACTGCCAGAGTCCTTGGAAATAAAGAATAAATAAATGGCAATAATATAGGAGAGAATAAAAAACAATAAACAGACAATACAAATGACCAACTTGCTGCTCTGGGACAATTAAACAGTTGTTACCGGTATCAAAATGAGATTTTTCCACTCTTAATAAATCAACTGCTATTTTCAGAGAAATTATTTTATAAGTTTTCTACTACTCCTGTGAGGTTCATTGACTACCATGAAGTAAGAAGCCAATTTTTACAGTTGCAACACAGCAGACATGAAATGTATGCTCTGTGTAACTGCACCTGAGCATCTTTTCTAATAAGGGAACAGCAAGTAGAAAGACACTACAACTATTTGATTATTTGTAATATGTGCTGAATCCTTGTAAAGAGAGGACTGAACTGGAACGCTGAACCAAACTGGGGGGATCACAGATTCAGATTTAAACTACATCATTTTTGTCCATAATTAGTAATAAATGACTTAATAATAAATGACTTCGCAGTCTATGAAAAGAAAAAATATAGCTTTCGTTATACTTTAAGATACGTTGTTACAGTTTTTATGAGTAATAAAAAATGTAAGATCCTCTTGGCCAGGATGCACAAAAACCTGGAATGCTGGGTTAGAATGCTGAAGAGGACTTCCTAATTACAGAAGATCAGAGAGGACTGTATTTTTGTTTGTATCCACAAAGAGAATAGCCTTGGCTCTTGAATTCTTAACAATCATTCTGTTTTCAGTCATTCCAAGGAGATGACCTCCCCAATGAAAGCTATATCTCTATCTTGTGTTTAAGCTCAAGAAACCCTCTGAAGAGCCTTATAGATTTTATGATAAGCTCGGATATTCCAATGTTTAAAAAAGTGAATTTTGAGAAGGAAATTCTATTAGCTTTGTACATGCCTGATCGTCAGGGAAGACTGCATAGGACTACTCCCCTGGGTCATCACTTTTTAGCTGTTCAAAGGCTAGAAATGTCAGAGAAACTCTCAAATCATTGTCAAGGTTGCTTAAAATAATTTAACCCTCAGGGGACCCTCTACTGCTCCTTTCTGATCTTGGTATTGCAGTGAGCGTGCTCTGCACTAGCAGCTCTTCCTCTCACCATTTGATACGCTGCAGCATATAATGCTAGTGCGAGTTGAGCAGCACAGGAACTCTGTCAGAAAAGCTGAACTGATGTCTGCATGCGAGACACACGCATCCAAATACCAGTCTTTTGCTTAATTCTGAGACAAGTTCATTTCTACCTCGTATCCCATTTTCTTACTTATCCAAACATGCGTCCTCTTCCACAATTGCTTACTCTTACAAAATCTGTGACCTATGTACTTCTCCCCCCGGCAACAGTCTGTGTTAAAGATCACTTGCCTATTTTCTCATTCTTACCCTCTTCCCCATTACACTAAAATATCCTAAACTGCCGGGGTTTTGAGAAAGGCTACTATTTCAAGACGCAGTTTCCTAATATGCGTTGCTTGTGTGACTTGCTAATCCAAGGACTGCACAGATGCTAGAGGGAAACAGCAAGAAAACAAATTGGAGCAAGATGCACATCTCGAGCAGTAGCAGGAGAAGTCCTCTCCAAGACAGGTAAGATTTCTAACAGTGTTTCTTCTTCTTTCTCTTACTTTGTCTGCTTTAATGGCCCTGTCCTCCACAAGCCGTTCATACAGAAGAGCGTTGCAACTGCAACCAGTGACTTTTGCTAGTTGTTGCTTTTGCATAGCTATTGGAACCATGACATCAAAAAATAATTGAAGAAGGTTTTCGTAACTAGAAGTTGTCTTTGCAGATGTCTGGTGAGGGCAGCAGGATCTGGAAAACTGCATGTACAAGTCATTATGCAGTTACTTTTTCAGGTATTCTCAGCTGGGGGAAATGAATTTGTAAAACCTGTCATGTTACAGTATTGTTTCTCCCCACAAGAACAAATTTTCCATACTGAAAGCTATCCATCTCTATTACGTGTTTGAAAAGCTTCATATCTGGACTGTTTTTATGCTGAGTACGTTTCTTTTGTGCCCATTGGGCCAGTCTTTCCAGTGCAGCTTTCCCCAAGCATGGCATGATACTGCGTGTCCCACATTTTTTAAAATTCATTGTCTAGCAAGAAAAAAGTTGTCTTAAATTTTGTCCCTGCCAAAGACAGAAGAATGTTCTCTAGCATAGAAGTACTGGCAGAGCATTTGCTTCTTTTTCTTGCCTATCATTTCCTTCTCCCCTTACATGCTTAAAACCCATCATTTCCTTACCTACTGCACAGACTCTCCAACATTACAAGGTTCAGCCTGAGCTACGCTCTTGGGAGGCAAATGAAAAGGAGGAACAGGCACAATACTAGGCTACCACTTACAGAGATCTCTGAAGTGGCTTCCAGACCATTCAAAGACAGAAAAAAATTTAACTCTTTATAGACAGCAGCTTTCTAGAGAGCTTTAAGTAATTCTACAGTTCAGTAACATTTTCCATTACAGAATCTCACTACACTATTTAAATATTAATACTTAGGTCTCTAGACACTATGCAGAGGTCTGAAACTAAATCAGCCCTAAAAAAAGGATTTAAATTTTATTTTTCCAGGTAACTAATTTATCGTCAGACTTTGCATTGCAACCTGTTTATGTTAGTTCATGAAACTATCAAATCTGACACACAGCCCAGATTTAATTCAAATTTATATCCCATAAGCATGCTTTTCATAGAATAATGACATGCATAATTATTTTTTAGATTTCTTGATAGTCTGTGTATCTTTCTTTTTTGCTTAGACTGGATCAGCAGTATACATTGTCAAGAAATTTCAGACCTGTGAAGGAAAATGCTTCTTTAATTGGGAAAACAACTAATGGTGAAATAGGCAAGCCAAGTGGGTGACACGCTGCATGCTTCCATCATTCTCTGAACAGAACTATTCCTGAGACATATATTGCCCTACAATACATAACCCTACAATATTGCCCTATAATACATAATGTTAGTCCAATACACAAATGACATCAGGTTCTTCTGTACTTTCTCCAAAGTCATTTCACTCTTGACATGGTAATCTATCCTACATTCTCCTTTATTCTTGAATGCATTTTTCTGATTATATGCCATTACCATCTCTCATCCAAGGATAACGTCCCTTGTGGGAAGATGTGAATTAGAAAATGGAGCTGAAAAAAATACTCTAGTATTCACAGTAGTAACTAGGCTATTGCCATGATCATTAACTCTGTTCTCAGTTTTAGTGACCACTATAGTAGGCCTTAATCCCTAATCCCCTAGTGCAGGGATTTAGATGAATGAACAGGACCCAGGAGGGCTAAAATGGCCAAAATGACTCTTACCTCTGCCGTTCTCCAACTTACTACATCAATTTGACAAAAAATCCATGCATTGCAAAGAACAGCAAAAATTAATAATCATGTATGTACAACATGGGTAACCAATCTTCCAAGACCAGATCTATCAAACCCCCAACAAAACTAAAATCAAAACTGTGCACTCTCTACAGCGGAGACCAGCAAGAAAGAGGAATTTTGAGTGGCTCTTATGTGTCTGCAGGAAACCCACTGTAAGACATTGCTGGGCTGATCACACAGCTGGATTTTGGAGTGGTCCAATGGCATTGGCTTTGGCAGCCTCTGCTGACCTGTTTCTCCCCACAGCCAGGAAATGAGTCAGATGTCCCAGTAATTCTCATGTCAGTACATCCCCATTTCATGTTACAAAGTCCATTTATAAAAGCTGATTAAAGTATTCACTAAGTAAAATCCACAGGTTGGCCAGCTCCACTGTACAAATTCCCCTCTCTAACCTTGTCCTAATACTTTTTATCCCCCTTGTACTTGGATATTTATCATTCTTTGCAATCTGCATTTTTATTATAATACAGAGCCTGGAAAAGATTTCTCTGTATAAGTATCAGATCAGTTATACTGGTCTTTAATACCAGTACAAAATACATCCCTCCTTAATAAACTCTTACCCTGACTGATAAAAATAACCAAGCCATGAAAAAACCCCACAAATGCGTAAAACTATCTTCTGGCCACTGCAAATGCAACCAGCATGCCTCACAGCCCCAATTCCAACAAACACAGTAGATGTACAACACTATTCTATACAATTATTCAGTACACAGATTTACAGGAATGTGATCATTAATGCTGTATTACACTCAGTTGTTTACATGTTTATCGTAAATTTAATAGATTAAAAAAATCTTACCAGAATGATAATACACATAACAGAAAGGGAAGCTAACATTTGTTAAGTAACATTCATGATGCACCTCCAGTTTCTCACCAATAGTTTGAGACTGTGCACAGAACTATAGTAAGATGGGCTGCAGTTACTAGGTAAATAGGAACTTCAAATGCAACAGCTTGTCTGCCTCGGTGACTTGTCAGGTCTTGCTGCCTGCCCTCCATTACACCATGTTAAAGATACTACCTGTACTAATTATATATTAGTACAAAATGCATCAGACTGATACTATCATCACTGTCACTGAACTGTCAGTTTTAGTCAACAATGATTTCATTACTTTATTCATAGCCTGGCTAAAGCACCCTGCCCTGGTCTAACTTACTGACTGAGGCAATACTCCATGGCAGATATTGCGATTTGGGATTTTTTCCAATGTCAGCAATCATAAAACCTAGAAACTTAGCCTCCTTTTTTCACCTTTTGTTTAAGTGTAAGGAGAAAAAATAGCTGATAATTAAATAACCTATTCTTTTTTAAATTATATAAATACTATCCTGAGTATATTGAGAATATCTTAATCTACTTACAGTGATGCAAATTTAGTCAAGTCAATTTCTCCAACAAATTCAGACAAAGATAGAAAAATTTAAAGATTTGTAAAGGAAAGGATTTTAATCATCTTGTCTCTATTGTCTTCCTCCTCATAAGCTATAGGGCTTACCTGAATTAACTTCTGCTAGTATAAGGGCACACCTTAAAAAAGAAACATCCAGGCCCTAACTTACACATTTGAACGTTTGTTTCTGCATCCAGATTCAACTGGCAGCCACTGGATTTGGTTAAATCTGTGGACTATTGATACCAAAGGTATCCCTCATCACAGTTCTGCGCACCACACTAGCATCCACACCATGATCAAGCCAGACTCAATACTAGGCATTTTCAAAGCATTTCTTTAGAGTCTGTACATTCTTTTTTAAAACATTCTTTTTAAACTGTTGGCACCAGGGCTCGACTGTGACCATGGCAGTTGCAGGGTAAAAATGACATATACATAACCTCTCTACTCCTATTAAAGTTTCCTCCTGTTTATACCCCCAGGAGCATACTGGGCTCTTTTATCCTATCATCATGATGGGACCTCATGTTTCTTAAAAGCTCCAAGTCTTCTATGTTGTATCTGATTCCCAGAGAAGAATCCTCTATCTTCTATCAGGCTCCCCCAAATTTTTTTTTTTAATTCCTAGATGTATGATTTTACATGTTCAATGAAATAACAAAAACAGCCCATATTTTATACGTGAGCTATTCTCAAATTTTCCATCTGCAATTGGTTTCCTGACAAATAATTGCTGGCACACTTGCAGTTTTTGCAGGCAGGACTGTAAACTGATGATGAGACAACTCCTGTGGGAGCAGGGGAAGGCCAAAACCAAATATATTTGACGGCAGTACCTGATACAAACTACTACCTGACGGCAGATGAAAAATTACCAAAGCTTGCCATTATTTCTGTTCATAAAATTTCATGTGACATCACAACTGAAGATTAGACATTTATCAAACATATGTAACATATTATCTACTTTTCAATAAAAAACATAGAATATGTATAAGATTAGTATTTAGAAAGTAAATATTGTGCATTATGCTGCAAATTGAGATGCTCACATGATATATTTTACAAACTACAAACTGTAGTATGTAGCTATAAAAAGGTAACTTAGAAACAATTGCAGCTGAAGCAAGAGTCAAATGTGATGTAACTTCTCATATTATCCTTTCTTTCAGTTATACAAGTCAGTATTTGTTAATTCTACAAAATATATGATTTTGCTGCTTAGGTGATGTAAGATGTGAAAACAAGGAGGAATTATTCTACATCCCTACCTAGTAATCTTTTGAGACCTATCTGCATTAGAAAGTGAGGTTGCTTGATTAAACCAGAAAAAAGTTTGAACGGCAGCCAGAGAGCTCAGTGCCATTTAGGGTAGCATTGCTTTTAACAACAAGCAGCAAGCTTGCCAAGCCAGACCAAGTCAAGCCTAAAAGTTAATTTAACTCTTTCATACCTAAAATTTACTTTGGTGACAGTGAATCTGAAAGTGACCCAAGGATGAGGAGAAGATTTTGAATAAAATGCTGAGGGGTTCAGTTTTATATGGTTTTACGAAGGAGCATCACAGAATCACAGAAGCATTTAGGTTGGAAGGGATCTCTTGAGATGGTCAAGTCCAACCTTCCCTGCTCAGGCAGGGTCAGCTGGAGCAGGTTGTCCAGGACCACATCTAGTCAGGTTTTCTGTATCTCCACAGATGGAGACTCCGCAACTTCTCGAGGGAACCTAGTGTTTAATGGTATTTTATTACATTTCCTATGAGTTTACTACTCCCAGTTTGTGAGATGCTGTGGGAAGGACAGAAGCACATCTAACTCTCTACAATGAAGGAGTTGCCGTTAGGTGTAACATCTTTCATAAGAAAATTGAGCTAAATTGAGTAAAGATTTAAGCAGAAAATTCACAATATCATTACTTTGGCTATGAAATGCAAGTAATCTCTGGACTATATGAGCACTCTTGCTAAAAAATAGCAATCTCACCATGAGGAATAAGTGATATTTCATACAATAAATGATACCTTAGCTTGATCCTTTTATATGTCAGTCTAGGTAGGAACATGGGCTAACCATTCTATAAATACTTTTGATGTAGCTAGGTCTACTGCCTAGATTCTATCTGTAATGTAGCTGTGTCATAAACACAGACCATATATAGATACAGATATGTATATATCTCAATGAATTGAAAAGAATGAATTAGATCTTTGCATAATTCACCATAAAAATACAAATTCTAGTTTTTGTCCTTGAAGTTACAATTTCTTGGTAGATACTAGTATCACTCTTGGGCAGGATATTTTTTTTTCTTTATGCTTTATAAACAATAGCTAATTAATGTTCTATTAGCAGAACACACTAAGTTCACAACTAATTAACATTTAAGCAAAAAAAATGCAACAATATCACTAAATGTCTAAGGAATGTGTGCAGCTGAGGGTTTAAAATTTAGTCCTTTGTGGACATGCCAAACCTCCTGTACTTGGTGAGCCATTTCAATGCAGCCACTTTATTCTTGTCCAAATGCTTGATAAGTGGGATTGCTTACAGGATTGAAGCGATACTGAAAAACATGTATTCCGATATTCTTGAACATAAATAAATATTTTTGTTCTTTTAGAAAATCTGTCTGGAGGTATTCCTCAATTCACAGTACTTCAAATCAAAATGCTTTAGAAAATTAGGCTAATATTGATATTATGTATCGGGAGATGCTTATTTGTCTTGGTCACTTATCTTCCAGAGAAGCCCTTCGTGCATATATCTTTTTAATATGAGTCAGGAATTCAGTGACAGTTGAATAGACTGTGCAGTACCATCAGGACATTCATATCTTAAACTTTTCTGGAGGAGCAAGTAAACTCTCAGACTAGGATAGGAAAGGGTTTAGTCAACAAAAGTTGACTACAAATATTTTAGCAGTGATGCTCTAAAATAAAAAGTCCTGTCTTTTGTAGAAGTTTGGAAAAATATTGAAATCTACTTATTGTTTCTAAAAAAAATTAGGTAATTTGCACTGTGTTTTAAACCTCTGATAAAAATTCCTCTAAATAGATAAAACAATGTGTCTTTTAAAAGTATTTGAGATGTTTATCATTAAGGGCAATTAAAAGATAGTTTTAAAATAATACAAAATAAATCCTTTGAGTTTGTTGAATCTTCACTTCCTTAGTTCTCTATCTCAGAATGAGACAACATACTTTTATTTTCTATCAATTAATATTAAAAAGTCACCTTATGACAGTGTAGTGAGCTGTTCAGAAGACAAGGTTTCTCACAGCCTGGAAAGGATCCAAAATCTGATCCAATTTAAATTTTCTTCTACGAGAATACACTTACCTAAATTGCTGTACGTAGCACTACAAGGATTTAAGTCAGGAAAATTTGAAGCTTCTTCCTTTTCTTCCTCCACTTGTGGGACACGGACAGACGATACTGGTATGACTGAGGCACTGCCGCCATTGTCCTGCTTCACAAACACAGCTCGAGGAACACGAGGGGATAAATCCTCCAGTGTCGTATCATCAGGCACTTGACTGAAACAAACAAAACAAAATCACCTGGAGACCAAAGCTACTAGATCCTACCAGCAAAATACCAGATTAGGCATTAAATATCTTCAGGAAAGGGAATGAACTTGTAAAGAAATAAGCCCCTTTCAGCCTCCTTTTTTTAAGAACAACTTCCTTACAATATTTATTTTCCTTAATAAGAAGAAACAACTTTTGACTGAAATAGTAATGTAGTAGTTCATGCCTTTCATACAAAAGGGATAATAAAATGTTTTACAGCTGACTACAATCAACATATGTACACGTACATATGCAGGAGGGATTCTGCATAAAACATGTAGGACTCATAGGACAGCAGCAGAGTTTAAGGTGCTTTTTACCAATCAGAATAATTTTGCTTTAATCAAAGATACCAAGGTATAGCAAGGGGGCTGTTAAGTCTTTATAAATGCATAAAAATTTAATGATACATTTTCTGGTAGGATTTTGGGAACTGACACTTTGGGAAACAGACCGGTAGCTCATCTAAGACAGTAATGTATTTCCCATATAAAATTATCCAGGATTAAAATCCATCTGCATTAGGCCAATTGCAAAAGGCCATGAAGACATTCCTCTGTGCTTGCTCTTAGCTATGAAGTTTTAATCAAACTGTGATAACTTACAGGATCCAACTGTGAAAATCATGGATTCAGTCGGTTTCCATGGATATATTTATCGCAGTATGATTTAAAAATTATGTGAGATATTAAAAAATGTTCAGGTTTATTAAAAAAAACCCCAATCCCATTGAAAACTTAGCAGCAATTATCAATAATATGCCACATAAAACATGTCAGAGCAAAAATATTTTTGTGCCTTTATGCTCTGTCACTCACAGAAACAAATACTCATTATAGGCCAAATCTCAAGAGTGTATGACCTATTCACTAGTTCTCATCATTACAGCCTTATCAAATAGAACAGCAAGAATTTTAAGTACTTGTGACTTCCATAAAGGATAGGAGTAACACACTTCCTTCAAAAGATGATCATCACGTCATTTATCTGTACAGATATTGAATTTTTGTGGTAAAGATTTAAAACTTAATATCATTTCTGATGAACAGAAACAAAAATTATGCATTTTTAAATAGGCAGAGCAGCTGAGTTTCTGTAATACAAATCCTTATAGCAGAAAAAAAATATTATATCCTCAAAGAGTTAACATAAATTATAGGCATATGTCTCTCTATGCCAGTGCCAAAATACTGAAAATCATGATACGCAATCTTCTAGCAATCCCAGACTGCAAAGGTTAAAACATGCCAATACTTTGCATAACACAAGACCCCATGTACGGTGCAGCGCGCACATGCTGTTTCTACTCAGACTCATGAATTTTAACTGCAGGCCGATACAAACGAAACTCATTAGAACTTGTTAGTAAAAGAGAACAAATGGCATAAGTTCAAAAAGATGTAATCTTTAATCAGCATAAAACGTTTTGTTCATTTTTAGTACCATGCATAGGAATGGTGTGAAGAACATTCCATGTGCCATAAATATATCCACATTAAAGAGTTAACCTAATACAATTTCAGAGTAAAGCATACATAAAATTAAAGCAGTAATAAGGCTCTCAGGATGATGAGAAATTAAAGACTTGTAGTTGCTGTAAATCATATACATACCTGCATTCCCCAATAAGTATGTTTTCTTTAAGAAGTAGTTTCTAGTAGCTTTACAGTTCTGTCATTGCCACAAACCAGGAATTATCACATCTCACGAGTAATTTTTTTAGTATCGATTGGTGAGGTAGAGAACAGACTCATTTTCCAAACCAGACACATGCAAGCACATACACTAAACCTAAGCTCAGAAGCATTTTGCCAAAGTAAACCAACAACTAGAAAGGAAGAAAGAAAAAAATACCAACTCACCCACTGTACTCACTCACACAATTCCCCATTAAAGGAAATTCTTTCAGGGCCTTCTTGAGTCTTTTAATCATGTCTTGAAACTCTGGCGAGCCATTGATTCCACAGTGTTCTGATGTGCTACAAGTTGTGCAAGCTGTAAGCAACAGGGCTGAACTCTGCACAGAGTGATACACCTACTGCACCTTAATGTTTACCTTAGGGGGTTGGTCCAGGGGACTTGCCAAAGCGCCCCAGGAAACCACTTTAGTTACAGCCCTGCCTTCTTAACTCTTCCACTGCCTTCGTGGATGAAAAATAGTTCACACTCTACTACATCACTGTTTTGGTATGACAGCTATGGTCTTAGTCATGTTAATTAGTTAAGGAAAAGCAGGTTCAAATTTCAAGAGGAGTTTTAAGAACTTTGACTAAGCTACTGTTAAAAGTAAGTGAATATCTCAAATCTGTATTCCAACCAGTTTTAGTGTCTGAATCTAATACATTTTAAATCACCGCAATTAGATGTCAGGCCATGAAATATGGGGGGGAATGCTTCCCTGTATCTTCACAGTACAGACGGAGATGAAGCACACATACGCAGTGCAGTGACTCAACGAGCAAATTGCCAACCCGTAATCAGCACCCACAGAGCACAGGAGGAACAAAAGGGGAAAACATCCGCACTCTGTAAGCTACAAAAGCCAAAGTCCCAATTGCTTTTGCTTCATGAAATAGCCTGAACAGTTAAAACTACTAGTTTTAACTAGAGAAAAGTAGAGCAGCTGATAAACAAGCAGTTCTCCCACACTGGAACCATTAAACCCTGATTTTGCGTAACTTTGTATCTGCTTGTTGATAGCAAGTGATACTTCAAGCTATCTCCTTATTTGGGATATTTATAGACATTTTGCCAGGATGGATTCTTTGATGCCTTGCATAAGAGCACATACTTCGCTTTTACCATAGTGGGTGCAGTCTCCTCTGTCCAAGCCTTTCTCTTTTTCCTTTTTTATTTCAAAAACAAACTTCATAGGAAATGAATTACCTTAGAGAACTCTGCTCCTCGGGCACGTGCGGCTGAAACTAAACAACTATTCAGTTAGTGGAGGGAGCAGCCCTCTGCACACAGAGAACGCATTTGTTTTCCTAAGAAGCTGAGATTATGTGCAGCAAAAAAACTTGCCATAAAAATGACTGTCCTTCAGATAACATGCCATTGAATTCACACAATCGTCATTCACATGTGTACAAGCTCAAAATTGTTTTAAATGTGGTTTTTTTTTTTTCCTCCCTGCAGGGACTAATGTCCCTAACTCCTTTCCTCAAGCTTTCCTCCTTCAGAGTTTTTGGAAGATGGCCAAAAGATGATGTGGTCTAACTTGCCTCGGTCTTTTGGGAATAGTAAAAATCCAGAAAGCAGTCTGTGTACTGTGTTTTTTTTTTTTTTTTTTTTTTTTTT
>RSEF01000010.1:2662977-2691023 GCA_003993805.1 Himantopus leucocephalus | reverse complement strand
TTTTTTTTTTTTTTTTTTTAAGGACAGTGGAATCACAGCTACTGTGTGACCTGTATTTTCCTCTATTCAGAGTGCACCTTCTCAATTAGAGTGATTAATACAGCAATGATATGAGGGAGATAAAGTGGAATACTTCTAAGAAGTGATTCTGAGAGTGCATTCCCGAATTAGGGTCACATCTAGAGGTCAACCTTCTCTGTAAGACAGCACATAAATCCAAGTGGCAGAAATTAGTGACAGAAACACAGAGAAAAGCTGATGTGGCCTTAGACCCAGCTGAGACTGATCTCCTCCCTGAGTGGACATCAGCAAAGCAGTAATCAATGGTAGCCATACAGTTTGAGATGAGAGAGCCAGACAAGGAAGATGACTTAGTTTTACACAAAAAAACTGTGTAATTTGTAGATATATTTAGTTTCAAAGAGAACCCTTTGAGATCCCCTCAGGCCCTACACTTTTAAGCTAATAAAGCTAATATAAAGCCTAAATTGACTGAATAATGCTTGAGGAAAAATGCAGAGAGGTTAATGGCCTGAGGGCGGTCAAAGGCCACCTTACACAGGAACTTCTACGCAGAACACAGACCACTTTATTTCTGCAAAACACTGAGCAAAGATGATCAGTGCCCAGGTTTCAGAGTACATTATGGGTACAGAACACCCATTCCAGTGAGTCACGCAGTTCAGTTCCTCAGCACCACCATTAGCCAGAAATAGGCACTTCAGAGGAAAGTGAAAGAAACTTCTCAAATGACAATCTGAAATAACTAAACCATAAAGTTTATTCCTAATTCTGATTATTTAGAAGTTGTCTTAGTCTTGAAGCAAGAGAATTTATATATATATTTTTAAAATCTTGTATAATGCGATGTTTGCATGGATAAAGGGAATACGTTTGATAATCCAGTAAAGACATCCTGCTAAGCTCTTTAGTGTCAGTGAAACTTAATGGCAATGAGTTCCACAGATCACTTGTGCATCATAAAAAATACATTTTTCTTTATCGATTTTAAGTTCTCAGTCTTTCCATTTTACAGACTGTATTAGAAGAGTTAAGAACAATAATACATGATTTACTATTTCTTAATCTAAATTTACAAAATAATAGATGGTAAAATCCCTTCTACTTAGTTCTTTAAGAGTCCTCGGTGTTTACAAATTTTCACATAAAATGTTACCAAATTTCTTGCTTAACAAACATGCATTTCCAATTCTGTTAGCATAGATATGTTCTACAGAAAAATCTCACAAAAATTTTTCATTGAGGAAACGGGGTAAGACAGTTGGGTAATGCTTTTAAAAGCATGGTTGAGCACTGCTGAGTAAAGTAAATAAACCTTGCTGATATCCAGCAAAGAGCAAATCAACATAGATTTGAGGAGAAGGGGGAGTTGATAGTTCCACCTGAAATTTTCAGGTTAGAATTTCTCCCATTCCAGTAGACTTGCTCAAGCAAGAATTTTCTTTTCAGCTATGACATCCCTGAATTCTCCTCACCAAGTTATGCAAGCTACACTTAAAAGATCTTGGATGCAGGTGAGAACCTTACCTTAAGATTTATACAAGAGGTCCTCTAAACTGGGAAGGACTTTGTTTTAAACAGAGCCCTACTATGATTTAAAAGATTTTGTTCTCAAGTAGTTTCTGAAGCAGCTGTGGAATCTGCAGGATTGGATCAATGACTACGAGAAAGTGGAATGTGGTAGTGGTGGTTATTCCTGCCCGACTCTGGATGTGATCCTGATCTTAATATATGACTACGTTTTTGAAGAACAATGATTCCAGTTGTTTTTACTGAGTAATCTGTTACAACATTCATATTCCTCTGGATATACAGCGCACTCAGAGTAACTTCATGGCTCCTGTCCCACTGAATCAAGACAGCCTACGTGTAAGTTCTATTCCCTACGCTGTTCAGGTTCTCAAGGTCCAGGCCACAGATGATATGCGCTGTGGCACACCCCTAGCCCCAGTCGCCTATATTTTTTTTTCCTTAAATAACAGTTAGTGGCATAACAGAAATTACTGAAAAACCCACTGAAGAGATAACCCATTTGGGGCCTTTTAAGTCTTGGTGCTCTAAATCACCTCACTGGAATTGTCTTTCTCCATTGCCTGTATATGGAAATTCAATGTCTAACTCAGATTCTTGAAATCACATTTGGCTTACTGTAATTTAAAGCAAACACTGTGAACAGTCGTCAGCAACCTCAAGGCAATCAACACAGCAAAAGGCATTTGAGGATCACTTATAGTACTGCAACGCTTCCATGGCAGGCAGGAACGGTGCAAGTTTTTGGCCAATTTTCTAAAAGATTCTCATCTGTCACTGACATTTATGTTAATTTCCAGAGCAGCAATCTGGCTGGAAGTTACTCAAGGTGAACTACTTGTACTATGAGTGTGGCACTGGGCTAAGATTTGAAGGATAACAAGACATTTCTAAAAGCTTTGATATCTATGTCCTCTGATAAGTACGAAGTCCATGAAAGCATCCAGTGAAACGCCCAGGGGCTATTTTAACAAAAAATAGCCTTAAAAGGATGCAAATTGCCGAGGTAGTGTGTAACTGCAATGGGGAAGCATGCTTTTTAAGAAAAAAAGTGCAAAACAAGTCTTTAAAATTTCACTCCTTTTGGAAACAAGCAGGCTAGTGATCTTCTGTAGCTATGGAACAACAGAACTCATATCTATGGATTATGAGCTCAAATCCTTTTGACAAAGTTACCATCTTTTTAGGAATTAGATCGGTAATCCCAGCTTTAGCTATGAAGAAATGTTTTTTTATCTAAACTAGAATGGAACGAATATACAGACCTCACTACTTCAAGGAAGTACTTCAGTAAACATACAGTTTTACCTTTAGTTCATCCAAGTCTGGCCCACAGATCCTATAAAGGAAAAGTTATGGCTGACTTGTAGCTATGAAACAAAACTCTTCAGTTTAATACATAACTGAAATGGAAATAGCCGTGCACAAATCAGTTGTACCTTGATTTACAAAGGCACTGCCACCTAAAACAGTGCTGAATGAGGTTTTAGTTCAGCTCTGATATGGTTTATGAACATAGGAAGGATAAGAAGGCTGTGCTGCAGTTTTAGGAAATGTCTCAATCTAAAAAGATGCTAGTGGGTAATAAGCAGTGATCTCTCAATGAAGGAGAAGAGAAACCTTTATCTTGTGAAACTCCAGTAGCAACAGTCTGACCCACTAGATAACAAAGCCTTTGAAGTATCTTTTTTTTAAGCTCCGGTGTGGATTCCACACTGTGCTGTACCACCTTCATCAATTACGGTGACTTAGGCCAGAAATATCACGTTATCTTTTTAGAGGTCAATTTTAGGTTTTGCCTGAGAACAACTGCTGCATCGTGAACTCCAGGTGTTCTAAGAACACCTGATTTTAATTCCAATTAATGATAAAGCTGATGTGATTGCTGGTTTTTAGCAAAAATTAATATGTCTACAAATTTTTGGTAAATTTAATACATTAGGATTTGCTAGCTCCTTTTGAACCACCATATCTGCATCCTGGCATCAAACAGAAACAATCACAAGTTCTTTTCTATAACAGAGAGATAGTTTTCAGCTTCCAAAGAACTGAGTATTTTGCAAGTGCTGTTCAAAGGGAGAAACTGACCCTCTCTAGTGATAACTTTAAATACCTTCAGCTCTGTTTTGTGGTTATGTTATCAATCTTTAGCAGCTTTGTAATCCATTGCAAAGTAAGGAAATACTGTATCTTCATTTAATTTGCTTTCAAGACCCCCCAGTATTCTGACATTTTTAAAGCTTATCTTATTTTCCAGGTCATCAGTTTAGTTTTTCAGTGAGCTTACTGTTGTTGGCATTCTGAGTTAGAAGTGTCATGTCCATTGATTGCTATCTTCATGTCTTCTGTTTTCCTCTAAACCTCTGCACATTAGCCTGAATTAACACTAACCTCTTACTAATACCTGAAGAGTTAACACAAAACAAGGATAGCATCTCCTCTGTTATGTCTCCTGCTTGTGCAAAAATGGAAGTTGACAATCCCGATTCTCACCTACTGGGATATTAAAAACAAAAGGCAAAACCCTTAAAAAAAAATTAACTTCATGTTTTGGCACTATAAGGTTTCACTTGGTCTCTTTAACAATATTAAAAATTAAGTAAGAACCCAAATAACTTAAGGCATCAAATTACATCAAGGTAAATGAATATAACAATTGAAGTATAAAGATATCCACTGTCCAGCGTTCCCACAATGTATTTCTCAGCACCTCAGTGTGTATTTTCTTTGAAATTTGTAGAAACCATAGAACAATATTGTTAGAAAGAAGAAATTCCAATTCTAACATTTAGAAAAATCCCATTTTCACCAGGGAAAATTGTGAGATACGGTTTTAGCCAACATCATCGTGATTTCCAGAAAAATAAAGAGTAAACATACTGTTTGAAGTGAATGAGACAGGACAGAATGACCAACTGCCTTCAACAGTAAGGGCAGAAGTATTCCAGTAATAGCGCAAAAATATTAAAAGCCCACTATAACAGCACCATCTCTAGGGTAGTCTAAGAACAAGTGCCAACTATGACCGCAGCCATTAGCCTCTTATTGCCATTTTATAACGGAGATAAGCAGCTGCTTCTTCCTGACTGGTCCCCCTGTCACATCAGCAAATTGATCTGACTCAAAAATAAGTGCAAAGTTATTTTGCCCTTGGATCACTTCTCCAGTCTGGTTCACCACAGGTGACGTCATGAACTGTCTTGCCAGCACGAGAGCGGGGCACTAAGAAGGTCGGAGCAAGTGAATCTCTTGATGGCAACGTATGCGGTAAAAAAAATGTTGGTACAACCTCATTTTCTCTAGGTTCCCCTGAAGGCAACAGAAAAAATGGGTTCCTCTAAAGGGGGGTTGAGAGCTTTTAACTTGCTCTCGAAAGCTGCCTACTTCTCCCCATTTAATTTAGGGTACGCCTAGAGAGACTAGACTCCTATCAAGGGTTATTCCAGCCCTGGGTACGCTCCCCACTGTCTTCAGCTTTAACATGCACTGTAAATACAGGGACACCCCCGCTTTTGTCATGGCCCACACCCCTGTGTTATTGTGGTACTGTGCATCTTGCAGAGATGCTGAATGCTTACAGCTTCTACTGACTTCAATAGTTTGTGAAAGTGCTTGATGTTTCTGAAACTCACACCCACAATTTGTACTGGGATTTTTTTAAAAACCTATTTTTTAATTTTCATGTACTTTTTTCTTAAATAAAATTCTTGACCCTGAGATTGCCATCCACCAAGTCTGCAGAAACAGAGAGTACTACACTAAGGTTTGGGAGACCGTCCTATCTTGTATTTGGGGCAATTACTTAAAACGTAAATCTACAGAAACCGGCTTTACATCACACTGTGATAAACCCTATCACCACCTCACATGACAAAACCCAAAGCTGTCCACATCTGACAAAAGGCAAACAGTCTGAAAAGTAGTCCTGATCTTCATGAGAATGCTCGATCAGTGTTCCCAAGATGTGATTTAAAAGTGATTGAATTACACTTGGTGCAAATGGTCACTCTTGGTTAGTTTAAGACGTAGTTATTTTACTTTAAGACAAGCAGCAGTCAGTTTATGGTAAACTCAAACTATGCTCACACAGATTTCTATTAGTTGAAGTCAACTTTAAAACCATTTTAACTAAAAATTACTGCAACTGTCTCGCATAGACAACGGAGAAAGAAAACCAAAGAACACTGCCGTGATACATTTTCTGAGGCTCACACATAGCTCAAACTTTACAAAATTTTTAATTTCCTACCACTAGGTTTTTGTTACAATGAATTAAATAATGTAAGTTTGAAGCTATTTTGGAACTGGTTTGTGTAATAACATTGGAAGACATGTTTTAATACATCCACAGCTGCAGTCTGTACTCAGTGAAATGCATACTGTGCCCACGTGACTTCAACAAATGTCTCCGGCCCTCTTAGGTTATGCACTGTCATGAGCTGTAGGAACTCAGTGGTATGTTGAAAACAATGCATATCTGGAAATAAACACGTTTCTTCGTGTTCAGAGACAACCAAGAAAGCACGTGCACCCTTGATAAGGGAACAAACAGACCTTTAAACCAACAGACAGACCTAAAACGTTCAACTACCATGAACTTATAGGAGTAAAATAAATATCTACTGGCCAAATACTTTCACAGAAATTGAAACAACAAATCATTTTAGTAAATTTTGTTTTAAAAAAAATTAAATCACTGAACAAACTTGTCAGGCAGAAATGGAGCGACCAGCTTTACTGGGTCCAATACCGTTAGGGGGCAAAGTATATTCATTGCTAAAGGCCTTGCAAAATGGAGATGGATTGTTTTATAGATAATCAAATTCTATTATTACTTTTTTACATGGATTATTTTGGGAGTGATGCAGTGATGTTGCAGTGTAGCATCAAGTTAATTAGCATCTCTTGTATTCTTGGGTATGTGAGATAAAGTTAGCACACCACCTTTTATGAGTCACGGATCTTTTAATTTCTATTATACTTTTCAATAGCTGCCTTCTATTTCTGCAGAGAAATTCTTTAGTTTCCTATAACATAAGAACACTTTCTTAAACTAGAAATTCAGGAAGACGTATCTGATTCAATGTAACATGGCTGTTGTGACATATTAGTGAACCTGCAATACAAACTCCAAATATTAGGTACTGTTTCTTGTAATTTTTTTTTAATCTTTTAGGATATCCAAGGTAATGCAAAGATTTTCAAAATAAGCTTTAAGTTACCTAAAGTAAATATACTTTGAAAAAATTACACTTAATGCAATAAAACTCCTTAATTTCTCCCCCTTTCAGCAGTACATACAGGACACTTCACAACTGAGTAAGTGACTAAAAAAGATGAGCAGATTACCTGGGGATTTTCTTGGGAATCTGAGGTGGTGATGAATGGCTCGCTATTTTCTGTTCAGAGCTCTCTGGAGATTTGTCCTGCGTTTCTTCTTTGTCTTTTGCTAGTGCATCTGCGATAGCAGACTCCGCTCCGCTCCTGTTGTGATGATCGGCCTTTGGTTCAGCTTGGGCCGGTTCACATCTATACATGAAAACAATCGACGGCTTCTCACTGGAGTCTGACTTTGCCTCACTGAACCAGTGATGACGTTGAACTGGAGGAGGGGGGAGCATATGGATAACAGTTCCATCAAGACCCACCAACTTTCCTTTCTCTCTTTCTTTCTCTTTGTCTTCCTCATCGTCAGTTTTTCTGCGGCGGAAGAAGCTCTTAAATGATATCCAGCGTTTGGGTTTCGCATCGGCAGCTCGGCGACCTTCTGGATGAAGGATTGACTCAGCCTCCGTCGACCTGGTAGGACTGTTTGGTTTGGTCCAATTGCTGAAATGTTTTTGCAACAAGTTACTTGCGTGATAGGGTGAAGAAGTGGACCGTGGAGGAGGAAATGGCGGTGCTTGCTCTGTTTTTGGACTTGTGGTATTTGGGATAGCTCTCACTGGCTTTGGAGAGTGAGTAGCAACTGGCTGTGAAAGTGAATCTTTTTGCATTTTAATGGCAGCGTTTTCCACCGTCTTGGATGACTCTATTTCAGACTGTGAAGTAAACAGAGATTTGGGTCGTACCAGGGTGTTTTTAGTAGCATCTGCATCCGGGGGTAAGGAATACAGTTCTTCTACACTGCAAGACTTGGGTCCAGACTGAGGCGTTTCTGGAGGAGACTGCGGAGGCTGGATAGAAGCCACAATCTGTGAAAGCACCGTGCTTGCATTCTCTCTACCGCTGCTGCTGCCAACAGAAGCCTCTGGTGTTACGTCTATTTTTGCTGCAGGCTCTTGTGTTGTCTTTTGAACTCTTGATGGGGAGCTGTGGTCAGAACTATGACTTCTCTGTGGTGATATCTGACTTTTACTGAGACAGCTATTAAACTCTTGGACCTTTTGAGCCACAGAACCCAGCCTGCATTCAGAGCTATTAGTCACCCCCTTTGCTTGGGAAAATTCAGTGGGTTTACTTCCTGTGGCTTCCATCATTTTGCTTTCTGTTTCTATTTCTTCATATGTGTGACTTATTACACTGGTAGTTTTATCTTTGATGGATAGCTCTCCGCTGGTCCCTAGAAAACTTTTATAGATAGCCAGGTTATCATATGCATTTGGATTGATTACAATAGGAACTTTAATAGCATTTTTGGAACTCTTAGCATAAGTGGGCTCATCATGAATGATAATGGGAAAAGGTGGCATGCCAGCATTATTGTAGCTGTTGAATTTTATCTCCGATAAATTGGGAGACTTAACTGGGATAGTTTTTGAAGAAATGTTTGTAGCTGTAGGTGAAGTAGGAGCTGACTTGTGGCTTGTCTTCCTGGGAGGAACAGAAGGTCCTGAGCTGTTAGCAATTAACTCCACCTTAGGTATCTTCTGTCTTGGACTAGTACTAGAAGTCCACACTTCTTGATATCTGATTGCACTGGATTTTTTCAGATTAGCATTTACTCGTACAGGTGATGCTGCAGAGGATGTAACAGGTGTGCCTGGAGTTACTGGTGAGCTTGGGTTAGATGCTGTAGTTTTGGTTTCTGAGGTTTCAGTCTGATTCTCCTTACATTCATTGGTCATGGCAGCTGATACATCTACTACGGTATATGGCTTGCAGACTGGTTGTTCCATATTCACCACCCTGTAAGGTTTAGCTTGCTCTTCCACAGGCACCAAATTTATAGTTACAGCTTGACCAGCAACATCTGAAGAACTTTTATTCTCTTGCTTATCAGTCTGCACTGCAATTTTGCCATCCTTCTCTTCCAGTCGAAGCGCAAGGACTGCCTTGTGAGTTTCTAGACTTTTTGGAACCGTTCTGGGAGCTTTTGACACATCCTTCACTTGCTGATTGTCACAAAGACTTTCATATTCTGGTTCGATCAATTTGAGGTCCTGAGGAGTACTAGGAGATAACCCTCCATTGCAGAGCTTCTGTGAAGAACTGCTGGTTGTTCCAGAACGAGACTCTTCTGTCAAAGAAGAATCAGGAGATGTAGAATCAGAAGATACCATGCTCTGCATGCTCTCTTGCCCATAAAAAATCACAGTCTCTTCCCCATAACCATTTAAAATTTCATCGTAACTGTCGTCATAATCTACTGCACAGATCCGCTGGAGAGACTTGTTTCTAAGAGGCACAGTATTCCATTTTTTGTCAACACAGAACTGAACAGGAGATAGGGTGTTAGCTCTAAAATTAGCAAAGCGAGGTTGGCCCCTCATACGAATTTCCATTGCTAGCAACTCTTCATCACTTTCATCCCAGCTCTCATGCTCTTCTTGCATGCTGCCAAAAAACGTATCATCCTCACTCTCATCTCCGCTAGAGAACTCTGGATAACAGAAACGTCCACCTTCATTACTTATTACTTCAGTGCTTCCACTCAGAATAACGTGCTTACTGTGTGAATCCTTCATTCCGCCCATCATGCAGCTTGGAGGGATCTTTCTTTCCAACGATCTTTTATAACAATTATTTATTCTTCCCAAGAAGGTTTCTCTTGAGTTCATTTCATTTCCAGTTAGCTGAGGTGCGGTATCCAAACCCGCAATCTCCTTCAAAACTTCTGTCAGTCCATTATTATTGTTATTTGGTATCTTACCTACACCATCGTTGTTGCCATAAGGCCTATGAACTTGGCTATAACCTTCAATTTCATCTTCATTATTATTGTTCAGTGGTTTTTTGTTCAAGACAGCTTTGTTTCGGTTCCAACCTGCAGGCACTGATTTATTCTCACAATGATCCACTGTGCTCATTTCGCCACACACACCCTGCCCGTCGACTACCATCATGGTGGGTTTCACAGCTATAGTGGGTTTCTTTGCCACAGGCGGTCGGAAATTCCCTGTATTTCTCCCACGATGGCTGTTACTTTGGTTTGCATTGGTTTTCAGATTTCCATGCGAGAGGGGTTTTTTTTCAGATACTGGGGGTAACTGATGCAAGCTTTTAGGCTTGAAGCAGTTCTTACATTCACCAGGTTTCCAGACGTGTTCAGTGAAAGTGTTGCAAGCAGACATTTTCCCAGAGCTCTGCGCTTGATGCTGTGCTGTTCAGTGCATGGTAAGAATTTCATCCATATGTTTCCACTCTGTTCACTTCGTATGGCTACTGTTTTGAGCAGTGATCATTCTGAAACACAAAAGAGAGCGAGGATAAGAACGGGGAAAAAACAGGTTGATCATTATATTTACATTTTCTACACTGTGAACGACTCGGAATAAGCAAGTAGCTTTTTGCTGATGTCTTAGCTCTTTTTACGTAAATTTACAGAACTATGTAACTGAAATGCAAAAAAAGTTGCAAACATCATTCTTCTCATACATAAAGAATGAAAACTTTGGCAGCTAGGTCCTGAACGACAGGGATAGAAAGAGAAGTGACAATGACTAGTTCAGGACCATTGACCTTTAATTTTGCCCGAGAAAACAAATGCTAGGAAGAGGATATAAACCCAAAGGTTAGCGCACATTGCTTTCAACATAATTACTTAAACATGAGACAGGAACGGAAGAGTATGTTTACTCTCCTAATGCAATTGAGATCATTTGTTTTAGCTTCAAATGTGAATGAGGTCAGCTTAAGTGACAAAATATGTTCAAGCAATTCCAAACTCTGCCATTTTAGCGTTTTTTTTCATCCAAGTCAAATTATAACTGGACAGGTATTTCGTCTGAAGGGACAGGCTGGGCTGCAATCTTGGAAAAGTCAGATAAAAATGCTGGGGAAACCTTTCTGGAAAGTCACTGTTTCTTCTCCTTTAGCTTACAATAGTGGCAATAAACCATTCTTACATCCTCAAAACAAAGCTGTGGATTTTTAGTCCCTGATTTGTTTCACATGTAGCTCTTCTACCTAACCCTGCCAGAAATAACAACTGAAAAAGAACTGAGAATCTCTTTCAAATAGAACCTTTTTATTTTCTGAAACGATCAGCCTTAAGTAAAAACCAAACACGAATCTGCTGTGCTTTATAGTCATTGGAGTATCCAGGATTTGAGAGTTAAATGAATTAATGCCTGAAGATTTTAAGCCCTCTAAGCCAAATCCACAAGTCTTGTCTCTTCATCACTGTTGCATAACTCAAATTATTGGAGACATTTTACTGAGGTGAAAGAATTTGTATGTCCACTGCTACTTCTGTAAACACAGGCATTGAAAATCAATAATTTTATATTCTTACAGGCTTCGGGTGAAAATATACTTGCTGATCACACAGGTACACTGAAAGGGTATTAATAAACCCATTCAGTTAAAGATGCAGCTCTCTACAGAGCCGCGGTTCGTAACTCAGCAGCAGGACGGCTATGCTGGAATTCACCACGGGCACAACTGGTTTTCATCAGCGTAGCAAACAATAGAAACCATTAGTAAAGCTGACACTTGTATGAATTTGTCAGTCTCCTCACGTACTGCTCTGTGTTTTGGCAAAGGGCTGTCCTATGCTGGAAAACTCCAATATAGCAGTCCTGTTCCAACACCAGATGGGGCTGAAGTCTAACTCTATTAGAGTATCTTCAGACACATCCGTGGTATACCAGGGCTATCATATTTCATATGCTGACTAAATATGTTTCCAGACAAAGCTTTTTGCCAAAAAGTCAGTGCCAAAAGCTTTCTCTGTATGACGTAAGAGATAGAAAGTCTGCCAGATAGAGATCTGCCCAAACTTTCAGCCTTTGTTTTATATATACAGAGTAAAAAGCCTTTGCATTTTTTTGATCTCTGCCAAGATTTGTTGCTTCAACACTTTGCAAGTGCAGATATTGTAAGGAGAAAAATTACATTAAGAAATAATTCTCCTAAAATCAGAGAGAGAGAGAGCAGGATCACACACATACTAGAATCTTATACTCTGGTTAGCTCCTTCTTTTCATGTATTTAACAAATATAAGGAGTAAAGTTACACTAATGGGAATCTAAATGAAATGGTTTTTTTGAAAATATATTTCTCCATTACATAAAACCTCTGAACAAACAATTTAAACAAGAGGGTTAGTGCATATATGTGTGGTTTTTAAGATTTAACTGGGTGATATTATTTCTCCGAAACTGCAGAAACTGCATTTGCTGTAGAATCCTATCACAAACCAGACAGCTTTATGGCCTTCCAGCCTAAGCATTTCCTGCTAATAACGCTGGGGTGGAAATGAGAAAGCACTCTATTGCACACCTTCATATGACTACATTTTTATGTTTTCCCATTGGCTGTACTCCCTCTCATTTGCTCAGATACACTGGTACTGATCAGTTTTCCTCTAACCCAAATGAGTGCTACGCTCAAGGTATGAATGTGAACTACAGGAAACTTAGAACCACAACACAACGCTCCAGTTGGAGTAAAAACTATAGCACAGTCATAACTCTGTGCAAACATACATCCCACTTCCCAGGAGTACCACGTGCAGCGATTTAGCTTAAAAATAAAATATGTGTTGACATTATCTGTGTAAATGCAGACATGTAACTTGTACACAGAAAAATACATAAGACTTGTATAGACATTTTAGATTTTTTGCTCTTCAGCACCTAATGGAAATGGTTTAATCACAACCACGCTCTGTAACGTGATTTTTGACACAGTCTGTGAAACAGATAAGCCACTGACTTCTCAGGATTGTAAACTACAGCTGGGTTTCCAACTGGCTTCAGCAGGGGCAGGATGAGCAGTTCCTGTAGCATGCCCTTACAGCTGCAGGCAGTGCCAAAAAGAGGAAATACGCCCCTTCAAATGAGAGGAAATGTATCTTAAGAAAACAACCAAAAGAATTCCAACACTGTATTACTTTCATACTTTGAAATCAGAAGCACTCCTATGCTACTACAAAGTAAATTCATAGTGACCTTTATATATCTAAACAAGCATTTGCATTCAAAAAAAAAACCCAGGCAATTTCTTCATTGCTGTAGAACTACAAGTGATTTTTCTGATGTTTCTTCCTCCCTTTAAAGAAAATACATTGACTGTTTCAACTACAGATTCCTTATTATGAGTGATAATTATAGTGAGAGTGATTATGAGCGAGAAGAGAAACAAAATCTTCTTTCAGTATTAAAAAACGTAAAATATTCTTCAAGGCTATTGCTTCTGTTGCTGTTAACAGCAGCTGCATCTTGGCAGGGGGCAGCAGAGTCCATCGAAGGTAACGAAAATGCACACAAATACAACAAGAAAAAAATATCCTGACATTGTTCATTTCTAGATTCTTACCCTTCTCTCCAAAACAAAGGTCAACAAGAGATCCAGGCAGTCACACATCAGAACTCTTAAGCTGCTACAGTGATTAGGTTTCTTTTCTCCTGTAACTTCCCTGCTTCCATGACAGCCCATGTAACTGCTAAGGAACGGGAACGTGTTCTCTGCAGAGCTCCTGCCTCTTCTGAAATGAGTAGTACGGATGACAGAACTTACTTGAAGATACTCAGTCGCCGCAAAATCAAGGCGATAACAACCTCAGATGTTAAATACAAAACAGCTTTAAGCTTCTAAAGAAAGCATTAGCAGTAAATACGTAATATCAACATTGTGCATTTCGTCCCTGTATCTCAAAGCCTTTTCTGTAAGTTGATAAACATAACTATTCACAATTTATACACGGAAACACTGCAGTGCAGTGACGCTAAGTAACTAAAATTCACCAAGTGAGTCAGTGACAGGAACAAGTGCAGACAGACAAGTTCTGCTCCTAATGTGGTGCTGCAGCCAGCAGATCGTGATACTTCATTCACTAAATGGTTGAGTCAGCACAGACGGTTTATCAGCTTTAAAGGCCAAATCACTCTTTCTGTAAATGAGAATAATGCTCCTCATTTCAGCAGATACACAACTGCACACAGGAGGGCTCAGTCTGGCCCTGTTAAGTTGATATCAAACAAACAGAAACACAAAAGCATATTTCACTTTCCAGGTCAGAGGGAGAAGATGACAGATGCAGAGTTGCAGTGCAGAGATGAAGTAATCAGCTGAGATACCCTCATGTCAGGAGACTGAGCCTTGCGTAGAAATGCAGAAGTATTTTTGTGGCTCTTATTTGTGGATATCATCTTTGTTGAGTGCACAAAGATAGCAATAAACACGCATTTCAAGCATTTTTCCTTTGTTCTAAGTAATTTCAGGCTGGCGGGTCTCCCTTAGATGCATGCTGGCTGAATCACAATGAAGGCCTTCTCCAGTAATACTTTATACTAACATAATCCAATTAAAAGGAACTTAATTGGTGTGCAACATTCCCTACAATTTCAACATTTTAAAAATGAATAGTCTCAGTAAGTACCAGATGGTGACACGCACTAATTAATCAGGCCTGCTCAATGAATGAGCATATTAAAATGAATGCACCTATTAGACATGTGTTTTCAATGCTGTATGCTGCAAAAAAACTCCCCTTAAATGAATGCCTGCTATATTACTGAGCAATACGCACAAGTGTGCATTTCATCATTTCTAACTGTAACACTATCACTCTTTGATCTCTTCTTAGATCACGAGATACTTGGTACAGATTTCCTTTTGTTTGTCTTCCTCCAGGGAAAAGGCATTTAGCTTTAGCTTTGCTATCCATGAAAACGGGCCTGCAATTTTTATGCTGCAGAATAAATGGCATTGATCGGCCTTCTTATCAGACAACATCCAAGAAATTGCTACTGAACAACCCACCGACCTCTCACCACTGACAAGCACGTCCTCAGACGGAAAAACTCAGCAATGGCAGTCCAAGCTAGGTTTCCTATATAGGAGTGCCCAAACACCACAAAACCACTACGGCTTTGTGGTTTTGTCTGAACCACTTACAGGGATCTGGACAGTCACCGATCATCATAAACAATGGTGGAAGTCCAACAGAGTAAGAATAAAGTGGTGGTTATTCTTTGCCAGTATCTGATTTCTGTTTCTTTTAAACTTTAACATAATTATAAACATTTCAAGAGACTTTTTTGAAAAATGGAAACGCTCCATATTGCTTCACACATACGGTCCTGCTTGGGTGGCAATGGGCTGTAGAAACGCTCCATCTCCCAGACAGTGTCGAGATTTACTGACTTAGAGCCACTGAACCATCCAGCACAGATAACTGGGACCACAAACAAACGTGACATGCTAATTAGGGTTTTTTTGTCCTTTATGCCATAAAAAAAAAAAAGGTCATCTTAAATTTAACATCGTTTGTCCAACTTCAAAGGAAAGCAAAACCCCAAGTGAAGTTAACTGCAACATCTGGTAGATGCATGAAATACAATGCAGAGAGAAGAGCTTCACCACCAGAGAATCAGGATCCCAATCTGAAGGCATGTTGAGAAGCACACTTGGTTACATTCAGTACCTGGAAGCACTGTGCTTTGAATAACCTTGTAGCACTTATTAATGAAATGTAAATCAAACAAGGGGGGAAAAAAAGAAGAAAAAAGATGCTGTATAGTACCACAGCAGAGCTTGGAAATAAAAGCTAAAGTATCGATATTAAAAAATGGGAGTAGTGCACTAGCAGGTCTCACAGCACTTCACAAAGGTGAATGAGTGCTTTATAATATAGATTTTTGTAGAGAGGAACAGTGACTCACAATTTGGTGAAAGATCAAGAAATAGACCATGAATTTTAAGTGTGATGCCCTGTTCAGTCACAGCACTTAATTCACATGAGGTATGCCAGGAAAAAAATGCGAAACTAAGTAACGACAAAAGGCATTATGGACTGCCACAGTTTTATTCCCCAAGTGGACTAATAGTCACCAAATACTGGATCATTGTTTTAACAAGCCAGAACTGTTACTATGGCAGACAGCACAGATGGAAATTTCCATAAATGCTAGGCATTATCATTTCTGTTACAAAAAGAAAAGTTCTATCTTATTGCAGATAGTTTGCAAATGCAGTGAATCTGCAGCGGATATTGAGGAGGCAATGACCTAGACTAAAAAGTTGACAACTTACTTTAGAAGCACTCTTCAGCACCGTGGTACTGCGCTGCTGAGATATAAGGGGTATGATGGATGGACGGAGACGACAAAGCTTCTACCTGAAGTACTGAAAAAACCCCTAGTTGCAAACCTGCTGCAAGACAGTATGAAACAATCAGGAAAACAACTGCAAACTATTTCTGTTTTTTTAACCTCCCATGCTATGTTTTCCCTCGTTTAAAGAGTTTAAATGACATAAATATTTCATAAAACTAAGTAAGTGAAGGAAACCCTTGAATGTTTTTTCTACCTAAAACCTGTAAGAATAAAACATGATAGAAATAACCAATGAACTGGAGCAAAAACCTGCCTAGGGCTAGACAATCTGTAATGCTTCAGAAGAAAACAGGCAGTTCTTTACAATTTACCTAACCCAAACAGATAATGCCACAGAGCAGGGAAAAGGCAAGAAATATCCTCAGGATCTACCCAGGTAATCTAATTAGATTCTGCATCATCACATTGAGAACACGAAAGCCAATAACAAGGACAAGCTCTCACGTTTGGTGTTGAGGCCCAGCAGACCAGCCAAGGCACGTATTTGAATACGAACTCTTCTGAGTTCCAATAAGAAGAGACTCTTCACTGGAGGAAACTATTAAAAATATTTTTTTCCTTTTGGAAAACATCATCATTTAGCATTAATCAAACTTAAATTTATAAAGACCAGTCAGACATACATATATGATCATGTTATAACGATCCTTCAGACAGTGCTGCACAGTATACTCTTTAGGGATACTTTTTACTTGCACAGAAAATTAGTTTTTATTTTTTACTTTTTGAAAAGAAAAAGCCAGTAAGATAAGCCAGACTTATAAATAGTTTATCTCGCTTCTTAAAAAAGGCTGTGTACAACATACTAAGACCTAGCAGCAAATTAAGGGTAAGCGCATCAGCTGACAGAAACAAGCATGATAATGATAATTAAAAAAAAAAATAAATCCTCAATTTCAGTGCATTTAAATTTTTCCCAACTCTGTTAAAGCAAAATTACGAGAATTAAGCCCTTCACAGCATATTAAAAATGCACCAGTACAACTGTACCTTGACCAATCTCATTATCTACGACTTACCTTTCCTGGGCTCACTTGAAATCCTGCCCTTTGATCTTTTTTGCCTCTTATTTAAGCACATGAAAACATCTAGAAGAATAAACTTCACCAAACCTTTACTAAACCTCTCCAGAATGTATTCACAATAAACAACAATGAAATACCTGAAAAACATTACACTGCTTCTATAGTTACAAACCCCAGTAATGGTTGTGGTTATCCTTCTGCTGAGCACAGCTTGAGAATGAAAACAGCGTATATCATCTCTGCATTATTGAATCCATCCATTCTGCAACTTCAATTTACTTAAAACTCTCTCCCTTGGACTACTGCAACCTCTGGCTCCAAAGATCTTTACCCTGAACCCCTGATGCAGCAAAACCCACAACTGCCAAAAATATATCAATTTCAGTTTTCCAAAGTAACTTGTGGATAGCAAACTACAAAATAGCATTAGAAAGGATGTGAAGAATCTTACTAAATAGTAGCCAAACAGAACACTGTAGTACCAGGAGCAGATAACTTCTGAGAAAATTAGTGGATTGCAGCCAGTGTAAGAGGTCAGCTATAATACAGAAGATAAAACACGCTGCAGAGAAGCCAGATGATTACTCTCCATCAGTCTCGACCCCCTCCCCAAGATCCTTATGAGTTATTAAATAAAGACTTGAGAGAATTAAGTTTAAAAAGGATGAGGTGTAGCGGCTTTAAATTGAAAGAGGGGAGATTTGGATTAGGTATTAGGAAGAAAGTCTTTACTCTGAGGGTGGTGAGCCCCTGGCACAGGTTGCCCAGAGAAGCTGTGGCTGTCCCATCCCTGGAGGTGTTCAAGGCCAGGTTGGATGGGGCTTGGAGCAACCTGGGCTGGTGGGAGGTGTCCCTGCCCATGGCAGGGGGGTTGAAACTGCATGATCTTTAAGGTCCTTTCCAACCTAAACCATTCTATGATTCTACGAAAAATAAACCCCTATCAGCCATTATAAAAAATGAGGTATTAAAAATAACTGATAAGCTACGAGCAACAGCACAGTAGGGCTGGACTGTGTAAAGCCAAGAACTGTGGAGAAACTTGAGAGCCAGGTGGCTGAGCTACACATAAAATTATGTGGTCCCCTATCATCGGAGCCAGTACAGCAAGGAGCTAAGCACAGCAGGAATGGGACATGGTTTTATCATGGCTTCTGTGAAGGAGACTTGTTCTTCCTCCTACCAAACAATGAAATAACGGGCAAAAGAGAAAAGACACAAATTTATTTGACGTTTTTCAGAAGTTCTCACAAATTACTAACTGTAGGACATGCAAATGGCGCAACAGAATATGCAAGGCAACCAGCAGATTACATGCTTTCAGTGTAAGAAAATCAATGACATGATTTACTGAATATTGTGTTCAGTTCTTTTTATGACATCTCAGGAAGAAATGCAGCATAAAACAACCACAAAAATATTTTAAGGGATGAAAAGCTTTCCATATTAAGTGAAACAAAAAGATTAGGAGAGTTTAGTTCAGAACTGAGACAAATAAAATAATATTCTATTAAATGATCCATCACATAAAGAAGATAGACTGGGTGTTCCCATTTAGTGTGTCTCAAAAAAAAAAAAGAGCAACAAACCCAATGCATCATTATTTAAATCAGTAAAAAGAAGATTATTCCATATAAAATGTTTCCTGAAACAATCTGGCACCGAGATCAATAGCAGCTGGATTCAGAAAACGATTAGACGTTTATACATGGGATGAGACATTGACATTTGTATTAGGTGGGGTAAATCCAAACCTTCTCATTCCAGTGCTTAAACAGAGCATTAACTAGTTGAGTTGAGAAGAAAATTCTCTCATTAGCAGATTATTCCTCTGTTGTCCATTTAGGAAGTTCGGGCAGGGGGAAGGACAGGGCGGCTGCTGGAGCGGGAGCGCCAGACCACAGTCAGCACCATTTCACTGCAGCACGCTGCCTGGCACTACGCTGTGCGCAGGGTACCTGCCCCATGAAAGGGTGCACCAGTGGTCGGTCTTCACAGAGCCCCTTCTTCTACTTCACCACATCTGATGCACTGAAGAACCACAGAATGTAAGACATTGTCTTAAAGATTCCTGGTCTGTACTCTTCCATCCAACCTGCATTGCGTATCCCTTCCACCTCCGTACGGCACATCCCTTTTGTTTAGGATTTTACCTATATAAGCCTTCCTTTGGCAAGGCCCTTCTCAAAATTAATCTCTTTGATAACAACATGATTCAGTTTTTTTTATTTTTTATCAGATCCTACTCTTTACTTTCAGTGTTTTTAGTTTAATACAGCAAAATAACTAAATGGTGAAATAATACTAATATCCCATTAACTCCCAGTGGTGAGGCCTTTCTCTTCTCCTCCGGCACTTTGTTTTGTCACTCTTGTTCCGGGCTTATATCTCAGCCCTGGCAACGTTCTTTGTGATCATTTCTACATTTTATGACTACACAGTCATGTTTGATATTGGGCAACTGGGACCTCAGGCTATAGACGACTTGGGCCAAGTGACTGCGTGTTATGCTAGCACATGTCATGCAATGATCCACGCAAATCCGTAGCAATGCATAAGTAAGGTGGCGGCAATTACAAAGGTCAGGAAGCCAGATGGAAGTCTTACAAAAGATTAGTACTGTTTGAATGTTGTCATACTACAAGATAGAAGATGACAAAAGAATGATATAAAAGGGATTTTTCTCTACAACTAACCTAAACAAATTAACCTTTGAAGTCACAAACATTACTAGCTTATGGTGGAAAATATAAACAAAAATAAGCCACATACTGATATCTTATTCACTACTTGGTGGAGCAAGTGCCTGGACAGGGCTTGAATCTTTGCAAAAACTCCTTCAGTTTCCCATTTCCCAGCAACCATCTCCTCCCGCTGCCTTTCACTCGCTGCAGTCATTTTGCCTTGTTCCTTGCATCTACGATCAAAGGCAGACATTCTAATTTGAGGATCTCTTTGATAATCTTGAGAAACTAGCTACAGGTAATTTTTTGGCCGTCAAAACTAGTTCAAGCAGCTTATTCTCACTCAAACTACTCTTCTAATTAGTATGTCATTTATTCATCCCAATAAGCTATTTTAACAGGCATGATGAATGCAAGAAATTTTAATCTACAGTCATAAGCCACAGCAGTGAAATGAGTGATGAGCTATAAGTCAGAAGGTTAACGATATTATTGTTTACTAGTGTTGAAGTTAAAAAGAAAACAACAATGACGCTTTACAAGAGATATTTTTAGGTACTCCTCATGCTTTCCCTACAATCCATCCCCATAAAATGGGAAGCCACGACTGATGAGAATGCTATTAGGGATAAAGAGCACCATTATAGGTGAAATTTTATTCAGAAAAGGAACGAGCAGATACTAAAACTGTACCCTTTTAACTTCCATAATAAACAAGAATTTTTTTTTTTTTTACTTATTTGGATAATTAAGTGTTGTATCTGACTGCCTTTTAGGATAACATACCCCAAACACCAGGATTGCGTGCTTTGTAGTGTCTCCATGCCTCACCCTGTACAGATTTCCCCTACACAACGCTGCTCGCAGAGCAGTCAGAGGTAGGAAACGATGCTGTTCCATAACTGCGTGTGCACAGGTTCTCACGGAAAACTCGTCTGTACAGACAAAACAAGGCTTCTGCTAATGGAGAGCCTTCTGCTTCTTTTTACCATTTGGTAGCTAAGTGGATTTACCATAATGGTATCAAATACAGCTACCTACATTATAAATGATTCACCAAGCATAAAATCCTCATGTGCTTGTAACAGCAGTGTGGAAACAGCCCCAAAAGCCAAGAAAATCAATACCTTACTTCATTTAAAACATTGTGTTGTGGACCACTGAGAAGAACCCAGTAGTTTTCATGCTCTTTAGCCTGATTAGCAAGTTAGCAATATCACAGCCCCTGGAAAATCTTCCAAGTCCACAACACACCACTGTTCCAGGCACCTTGGGAGGGACTCGGGGATGCAGCTGTATCCCCCCATGATGACAGAAAAGGACTAACAGCATAACACAGGGGATCTAACAGTCAGTAATCATCTTTTTAGGCTACCAAAAAAGACACGATATAGGACAGGGATAAAACAAACCAAGCAACCAGTAATTTATTTTAGTCCACAAAATCTGATTCCATACTTAAAAATAATCTATACATGGAGGAGTCATGCAGCGAAGGCATCATTAAATATCACAGACAGAATCAGAAAGGAAATATAACAGAAATTCTGTATTAGTTTTTATCTTTACATTCCATGACTGTTCTTTGCAGCTAGGGAATTTGCTCTGTTTACTTCATGAGAGAAGAAATAGCCTTTATTTTCAAAGATAGATGTTTAAACCTATCAAGTATGTAAACCGCTATAATTTTTACCCCAACGCTGTAAAACAATGAAAGGGAAAGAAGGAATCGTTTACTGCTCCTGAGAAGGCTGACTTTGTGCAGGCAAAACCCACCCTAAGCACCAAGCTGCTTTGTGGGCAGCGGGAGCATCCAGCGGCATCCAGCCACTTAAAAACCAGAGGTGGCTTATCACAAAGAGCACCAGCAGCCAGAGTGGAGCCTGGCGCACCCCCCGCTGCCCCCCCAGCCCCTCCTGCTCTGAGCCTGCCTGCGAGCCCAGGGTCCCCACGAAGCTGTTCCTTCCACCTATGAACAGCCACGCTGTCAGAGCGCTCCGATACTAATTAAGAGGCTGCTGATCATACTTGAAAATAACTAGCTTGAAACCTCGCCAGCACTCATTCATGGGTCAGGACACAGTATGAAGCAACAAAACTGGAGCACTGTAAACAAGCTCTAGCAAAGGAAAGGAAAAGAAAATCAACATGAACGATTGTTTTCAGAAATAGTACTCTTAAATTCTTTCTTTAGTTCTTCTTTACAGATATAAACATTTTCCTGAAGGAGCTGATTGCCAAACATAAATTTTGCTACTTGTGCTTGGCAGAATCCTAAAAATGCAAAGCTTTTTCTATCCAGAAAAAAACCACAATGTGAATTTTCTGGACTTGACTAGATGATTCGATACTAATTTACAGGGATCTGATGGTAAAAGCAGAATCACGCTCATCTGAATTCTTTACCTTTCAAACAAGTTTCTTCTGACAGTATATTTTATTAGCACACAGGACTGCTACGAGTCCACCATTGTGCAGATTTCACAGAAACCACCCTACGCCCAAGGGCAATCCCATTCTGTCACTGCCAACCCTGCTATTACCTGCCCTCCTGGGGATTCTGGAGGGAGGTTTGATTCCTGCCACATGCAACACTATGCCATTTTGAACCAAACTATTAACACCGCTAGGAAACATTCTAATGTGGACTAAGAGACCGAAACCTACCCCCCTGTCCATGTAAGCAGCATCAAGTTGCAAGGCAATAGCAATACTCTTCCCACTGCTCCCTGCGGAGGTCCTGGGCTCAGTCTCTATAGAAAGGTCAGGAGACAATATAAATACTCCATCAAATGAGGAAAATTGCTCAGGAACGTAAATCACGCTTCTCCAGTACTGCTTCCTCAACACTATGCACAAGGAGGTGATGTGTATGCCAGGTCTCCCAAGTATGGTCCACAGAAGAGACTACATGCTCTCTGCAGTACTTAATCTTGTAATTTATACAGGAAAAAAAATCTGTATGACAGATTTCAAGGTTATGGGCTCAAACTTGGCTTAATAACACATGGTGGCATATGTTATCAATATATAAACAGTATATGGGATCCCAACTGTTAGTCAAATGGTGAATTGCAATGGTAATTGAACAGCCATGCAACGGTATTACTCATTTCTATTGCCCTCATCCTATTGGTTCTACTTTGCATTTTTTTAATTAAAAAAATGAGCAAATTGACCTCTCAAGTCTTCTCTGCAAAAGAAGTTGCTCCAACCTTTAATCAGTAGTGACTTCTGTGAATTGTTATTAGCACCCTTGGACTGCTGCTCTCCAAAAGACAACACAACATTCCTGGAGCTTCACACCGGTGACAAACACAGTAGAAACAAACCCTTCCTGCTCTTGGAATAGATTCCTCCGCCTGTGGAGACCAGGCACAGTCCTTTTAAGTCCAGACTGTTAGCCAGAACTCATGATAACGGGGTGGTCAGGACTTCCACAAGCTTCTGAGGATCTTTGCTTCTCTCAGTGGAGTCAGGCAAGCCTGGTCTAAACTTTTCGTTCCCAGTTCACAATTGCATATAATAAATACAAATTATTTGCTCCAGCCTTTTTTCAATGTAATCAGTATCTCTGCTTTCAAATTTCCTGCTTTCCCTATTTACATTTTCTTTCAGACTACTCATAAAAAACCCCCTTGACTAATTTTACGACAAAGATGAATACACAGCATCCCATGCCAACTCAGTAACAACTTCCTACTCACCATCAGTTCCGGACCTATCGCCTATAGCCAGGCCTAATCCACATAATATATACTGCATTTTTATCATTTTAGTTTCTTAATAACAATATAGCAAAATAAGAAATTAAATTAAAACACTATATTTAAAAGTTAATTTAGCCTTTTGTAAACTTGGTAACTAAGATACCCATTCACAGCTCACTAAAATTCAGCATCTGGAAAGAAGACATACAGAGGCACGAGGAAGAGAGGACACGTGGTTTTGCAAAAACAATGAATAGGTGTTTCATTTTAAAGCTATTTAAAAAGCAAACCCTTTGGCTTGCAACAGTGTCAGCCAGTTATTCAACAGAAAAAACAGTCTGAGCAATTTGCATAAAGATTCAAGGTTTAATTTTTCAGATTTCCACAGGGATTTGTAAAAATATTTTTTGGCATAGCCAGAAAATTAATCACTGCTAACTTCACCTTCTATGGCTGTTTTAAGTACCCCCTAACTCAAATAATTTCGCATTTAACAACCACTCAGAAAAGTGTCAGCTTTTTTAAGTCAGCTGTGTTAAAAAGCCTTTTGTTGAAATCAAGTATGTTAACACTGATCTCAAAGCCCTAATTTTGACAGAAATTGCAATATGTCAAACTCCATAAAGGCAGCAGAACTATGTTTGGATGCCAGAATACAGTATGTAAAAAAAATATTAAATTATGAAATCTCAATAATAGGATATTTATCAGCTGCTTATCACGTCTGTATGCAGTTATAGGACTTGGCCCCTGTGTCGCTTCATACAAGTATGTTGAGAAACTGAAGTAGATTTGCTCTGCAGTGTGCAGGTTTCTCAACACATATTAATACACATTTTTTTTCTGCATAAAACTATTTTTTTTATCCTTTTTTTCTGTAGACAGAAAATAACTTCCTTACTTCCATGTGCTATTGCATGGACAAGAAGACTAAAGAGAAAAGTGGAGAGACACAAAAAGCTAACAGCTTTCTCAGAATACGCTGGTTACAAAGAGCAGCTTCATATAACCTCTCATTTACGTTCACCTCTCGTTCTGCCAAAGCGAGATACTGCCGTATAAAACAGGGCAGTGTTCGGCAGCCACCGCTGCGATAGAGCCGACCCGCTCTGCTTTAACCCTCCGAGTCCCCCCGGCTGGTGTCGGGAAGCAGGTGCACAGCCAGTTCCAGGCGCTCCGTTTCAGCGGGGCTTCTGCTGTGCTCCCGTTGGCTGCCACTCTGCTGCCAACCCCGCTGCCTTGTGCCAAACGCAATTCAGTACCAACATACTGTACTTCTGTTCCAGCACAGCATTCTTCCAAGTCTGATATAATTCAACGTGATTAACAAAAGGACGGTTTCATAACGCTAATTAGCATTGTGTAGTCAGGAGATAGACTGTAGGCCTATATCTCTAATGTCCTATGTTAAATTTGTTCTCTAGACATAAAAGACTGGTACATTAACCATGTCTTATTTTCACATTTTTCTTTTCAGAGAAGCCTGGATGAATCGTAATGCGCACAGATAGTCTGAAACACTCAGCAGATGATTTCGCTTAAATCTCAAGTAAGACAAATTAGAGATCTTCAATCACTGCTGTGGGATGTGTGGGCGATGTATTACATTTTACAAGTAACGGCATTTGGAAAAATTCAGTTTTCACTCTTCAGCCACTGTACTCTTTTAATTGCACGCTAAAACTTGGAGAAATAAGAACTGGAAAGGAAAAGAGCAGATGAGAGACTTCACAGAGATAATGAGCTGGCTGCTTGCTGAAATCAGGCAAAATAATCTTTAATGTCCGCAGTGCTGAGCTAAAGAAGGAAAAAGGCAAATTCCCCATACTGCCCATGCATTCCCTTTTAGCAATGGAGCCGTTCTGTGGTAACTAGTTTAAAGTAAGATATGAAGCTCTAGCAGCAAGTTCACTACTTGAATGAGGGGTTTTATTTTATAGGGTGTGATGGAAGAACTAGTTTGAGGCTACGTAAAAGTAATAAAATAAATTCTGCCTCAAATCTCTGTGAACCTTTAATATTCCAGGATCCACAGACAAATTAAAGTCTCAAAAGATCTCTGGAATCTTACTACTTGGTATGCTTATTCATTTCCTGGTGCACACCTTATTTTTAAACTAAAAGCAAAGCGTAAAGAAAGAAATTAGGAAGACCCGTCAAATTCATTTTTTTTTTTAAAGTCCAATTTCAATCTTCCCTATGAAAAATGTGATTCAAAAACTCTTATAGTTATTATTGTCCAAGGATTGTAATTTTTTTAAGCTGTTTGAGTGGAAATGATGTTATCCCACAACAATGTGGACAGTACCTTTGTTTTCTTGTAGATGCAAACATTGGACTGTTATATCAAGATTCAGCATTACTACTACTGCTAAACATACTCTAACAGATCCCACGTGAGTATATCCTTTTCTTACAGTGGTAACGAAGTTGTGAACCTCACATGTTCAAAGGTTATGCATCAGGTGGCTGGCTTAGAAGTTTTGCAAATGGGACGAAAGCACAACTGAGAGTATTATTTTCCTTCAATATTATTACAGTATATGGCGATAAATGTGATACAGCAAGTATATGACTTTAATTGAAATGTACACTGCTTGTTGATATTGTCTCTTTCAGTTCTTTTCTAACCAGGAAAGTGATTCTAAAAATTGCTGTGCCCAAAACATTTGCAAAAGAGATTGAAATCACTACCTGAAAGTTAAGCGTAGTAGTATTTTAGGGGTTAAAGTCGCACAAGTAGTACCTTCTTTAAAAATACACTTACATAGTTTGTATATTGTAGTAGCAAGAGAAGTATGTTACACATATTTATAAACACACACACAAAAAGGAAGAAATTAACGAGTCTTAAATATGTTGGTAGATTTCAGAGATCTTCAGATCGAGATCTACATAAGACGTACATATCACAGGCAGAAAGCTAAAATAAGCGTGAGCAGGTAAAAGAGGACTTAAAACTGAGATGATAAAAAAAAAAAAAGAAAAAACTACACTAGTAATGAATCCCAGGAACAATAATTTAGACANACTACACTAGTAATGAATCCCAGGAACAATAATTTAGACAGCTGGCTTATCCCAGTGAAAGATGTAAACCTACTTAACGTTTCAAACATCCCTCTATAGAAGCCGGTCTCTCCGAACATAGCTAGCAACGATACACTAAAACCCAGCTAGACACCTCTGGGTACCTATTGTAGCTGACTCCACGTGAGGTTACATGGCTTTCCCCACAGCCATGGTTTTAGGAACAACTCCCACTGTTGCCTTGGCGGTGGGTGTGCTGTACCACCACTAACACTGGGAATATTTCACCACTGCACCACTGGAAATGTTCAAAGCAAAATTTTAGCCCCTGGTGAATGTGAGCAGCAACGGCTGCTTCTGTAGCACTCTGGCTGGTACGGGTGGCTGAAGGAGGTTCTTTTTTGTGTAGTATTTACCGAAATACATGCAGCCATACAGACGTACACATAATTTATGAAGTTCCAATAAATAACTTCCAACACAGAAAATACAAGCCAACTTGTAAATAAGCACTTTAAATCTACAATTAATAATTTGTGAATTAATACTTTGTGGACACGAGCACATGCAATTTATGGCAATTTATGTATTTTAAAGAGGAGGAGGGGAAAGGCTATAATAATGTTAAGAGCAAGGAACTTCCAAACCCAGTTCTAAAATTATCTCCAGCTTTGATAAATCAACAAACTCTATCCCCCTGCCCGTTGCCTATTTCTAAAGTCTTTCTTCTTTCTCCTCTCCTTAGACTGCTCATGTGCTTAATCTGATCAAAATTCTTTAAGGATGTCAAGGGGATAAATACTGCTATTAACAGCTACTAGTTTCCATTTGCTTTTCAGAAATGGGTGCATTACAATTTGAAGCATTATGTACACTATTAGGTATTCACGGAATGCAGTATTACCAAGAGACAATATACAGAGGAAGAAGAGGAGACGAAAACATTTTTTGCATTAACAGGAGGATCCTCCAAGTGGTTTGCAGAGTGTGCTCCAGGGCCATTCCATTGTTCCACAGTGCTAGTATTGCAAGCAGAAGACATTTAACTCTGCTTCTTCCAGGACCAAAGTACAAATGCAGGGAATCAGGTATTTATCCAATGCAGGTAACAGATTTCTACCTAGCAATTTTCTGCAACTTAAACGTAAATGATGCATAAAACCATATTCTTATTCAATGTTAACCACAAGAGTTTTAACAGAAAAGTAGGGAACACAGCAACGATCTCTGTGTTTTGCCATCACCAACAACTGCAGCCCTACAGCCCCGAGGAGCCTACAGTTCCTACCAGTCGGCGGCCAAATTAATAGAGAGCAAGTGCAGCTTCAGAGAAATTATGGGTACTTTATTATGTGCATTCAGAAAGAGACAGCCATGAAGCATTGCCTTGCTAAATGTTATAAAAGTTCTTATAAATATTCATGTGCAGCATTTGTACTCTAAGCATTTAATCATTTCTTTACAAGAAAGGAATGGGGGGAAGGGGAGAGGAAAAAATTACTGTTTCCTCAGTTCCAAAGAGTTCAAGGCAACAGAAAAGA
>RSEF01000010.1:2591463-2656857 GCA_003993805.1 Himantopus leucocephalus | reverse complement strand
TTTTTTTTTTTTTTTTTTTTTTTTTAAAGAATAGGAATGTGTTTCTTGCCAAGACCACATCACATAATAACAGGCTACAGAAGAATGAAAGGACCCAGCATGAAAAACGCAATCTAATTATCACCAACTGAACAGCTGATAAATGAAATGACAAAGTAAAATACACTAGTTTCACATGATGAAAATTAAGGGAGGGTGAATTTGTTATGAATATTGAACAAATGAAAATTGGAGACCTCACCATAAGCAAGGCCTCTTATCCCTCTGTCATGGAAAATTCACTGCTGCCGCAGTAAGCAATCTGCCATCCCAGCACAAAAAGAGCTGGAAGATCCGATGCCCAGCAGCAGAGTTGTTTTGATGTAAAATACAGGAGCCTGTTCAAAATGAAGAGCAGAGCTAGTCTGGAGCTTTACAAACTTCTGAGATATTCTTTCCATTTTGCCTGTCCTGCTTATTTGAAGTCTCCAGGGACAGCCATCACACCAGCATGAATTTAACAAACACAAGCATCAGTCTCCTTTTATCAGATGAACTGACAAGGACAATATTTTTGACATACCTGTGATGGGACAGATTTCATAGGTAAGTGAAAACGGAGACTAATGCAAGCTAGTGAAAAATCAGAATTGCCCTTTGGAAAGAACTGCGTACAGGGACATTTAATAAATATTTTTATGTTACTGTTGCTTACTCTGTCAATGTTTCCATTTTGAATCATCACCTTCAGACATTTAAACCTCAACTGAAAAAGCCTCCTTGGACCTGAAAAATAAGCAAGTCAGATCTCAGGGGAAGAACAAAGTCTTTTCTTAACCCCCTCAACCCAAACACATCCTGAATTTAATATCTTTAGCTACTCTTGAAATAGACCTAAAATACTTAGGGTTTGAATCTTTCTGTAATTGAAGTTCAGATGTTCCCCTGTCTTTTTCCTGGTTTAGCGATATAATTCTGCGATTCCTACAACACTGCTGGGGAAGGCAGCCGGCCTGCTCTGGACAAGAAGCACGCAGAACACAGCGCCTGCGCTCCCAATGCTTTTTTAAACCATACATACAAAGTAATTGACACGGCAGTGGAAGTCTGGCAAACTGTTCAGGAATGCACAAAAGAAATCCACTGTAGAAATGTAAAATCATTAAAGGAATATTTTTATGGTTATTATATTAGAAATACATTTCAGGCAATAGCCCCTCCCTGTCTTCTGCAGGTACCTAGCTTTATCTACAGTACACATCAATCACACCAGACTCCGCTTCAGTGCCAGTATTTTATGTTCCTTCCCTGCTCTAAGTGCCAAGCCAAAGAGAAGAAACAAAGGCTGCTGTTGTTCCTGGAAAAAAAAATGGGTTCTGCTTGAATCAGTGGGCAGTTTCCTTTCATGCACATAGAGGCCTGCATTCTATATGACGAGTTAACCTATGCAAACACGCTCATAGTGTAATGTCTTTCCAGTCAAAAGTGTCCCTACAGAAATGTGTGTGGGTACTGCATGTGGCAGAGGAGGCTGATAATAGTTTCAGAAAAATTGCTTCCGATGGTAAATTACTGTGTGGCTGGAGAACTAGGCAGGCTGGTGACCAGAGGTGTGTTCAGCTGCCTACAGCCTTCCATTGTTATTGAGAAGGTGGTGACTTCCTCATCATTGAATCTTTCCCCTTATTTTGCTCTTCCTTCCTGATGATAAATGCACTTTTTATTCTTCTAACCAATTCAACGTTACTTTTAGAAATTTTATCACTCATTTAGATTTCACTCAGTGAGTCAAGCGGAAAAAATGTGTTCTCAAGCTGAGAAAAAACCCTCCCATTTGCAATCCCTGAGCCAAGAGCACCTCCCATGCAACATCCTCCAGCTGTTCTCAGAGGCAGAAAGAATCTGTTCACGTGGCGTGCTCAATCAGTTCCCACCTAGGCTGGAGCATCTCCAGCAGGAAAGAGATCTGCCCAAAACAGCAACCCCTGGCTCTTCCCAGGCCTCCTCCCGCACGGCTCACCCAGCACCTCCACAAACCTCTCCATGTTCAGCCTATTAAGATCTTTCAGCACCAGCAGAGAAATCTATCACATAGCATTGCTACTCCCATTCCAGGGCCACCACTTGTCACTTTTATCAGCTAAATAATAGTAATTTGAATACAGCAACAATTATGGGAACCTATTTCCTCAGCTGAAGCCATTATCCATGGTAGATTTACAGTTAGTGCTGTTTTGACAAAGGCTGTATGCATAAAGAAGTTGCTCTGCCAGGCAGCAGTGTACAAGGTAACAAACAAAACATCACCTTTCAGTTTTCTAAGAATTTTTCCTCTAAAACAATGACGGTTGTAAGTTATTTGTATCTTCTCCTAACCTGCTGAATAAAGACATGCCAAGGTGGTACATATTCCTTAGTAAGAATGAGTAAGGGCTTGCGATTAGTATTGCTTTTTAGCTTGTCCTGCTAATATTTCTGGGCTCTTAAGTGTCTTGTAGAAACCTGAAAGCACACTCAAGTGCCCCAGCTCCACAGCTTTTGCAAAATAAAGACACAAGAACTGGCAGAGTCTTCTCTTGTTCTCATTACATGTCAATGAATTCAATGTGTACACATATAGATCTCCAAAGAGAAAGGACCGCAGAGGTAAGAAGAACAGAGAAAAAACATTAAAGAGAGTAAATTTGAAAACCGGAGAGGAGAAGAAAAACATTTTTCTTCTAAGTCCTTTTTGAGCTTCATTTGTCACCACTGCAGATGAATGGAATGTGCAAGCCATCCCTCCCTTCTTGCCAGTATGGTAGGAGAAATGAAAACAATATACAAGCAACTCTGGCAACAAACCAGACAACTGGTAAAGATGGGAAACCAGTTAGGGAAAAACCCCACCAGCCTATTGACCAACTGATGCATGGGCCAAAGCTCTAAGTTTGCGGTCGGGAGGATCTTACGTGCTGGCCTGACTGCGCTCTCACAAGAGACATAAGGAGCCTTAATGTGGATTTCAGATAGGAACAGCCACGTTAACACTGAACATTTTCTAAAATCCTGCCTTTAACCCTCACAGAAATTAGGATAGAATTATCCTAGGGCACTAACAGTTCTCCCATTCAGGTTGTAACACAGCCTATGATACGTGGGTGGAATAAATACCTTACTTGGACTGGGTAAGGGAGAACAGCTATACTTCTAAGCTTCAGAAATGCAGTACTAATTTTTCTACCAAAAGTTACATAAAAATACTGTCAGACCTGTTCCATCTCCTTCTCAAGAACAGAGGGTAGTATAGGAAGGAACAATTATAAATGTCTAAAAATCTGAATTCTTAACGTTTTTGAAATTGTAGCAAACAAAACCAGAACACATACAGATTTCTTTTTTTTTAATTCATGCCAAATGGAAGACATGTGGAGATATGTCACTTTTGATACATGTAGTTACATTACTGTTTTCCACCAGTGTAACCAAACTAAGGAAAATTTCATTGTCCACAGGTTCAGCGAGGCTTTGAGAAGTGCATAAAGACCTTCTTTTACTCTCCTCTCTCAAAAGAGATTGAATCATCATCTTGTACTACTAAAGGTGTGGTAATTTCTGCCCCCCCTCCCTTCTCCCCTGCTTTCTGGGTTTTGTGGTCGGTTACACTTCACCCACTTTTACAAAGGGACAGAGCCTACAATGGGACAGCGAGGAGAAGCCAGGGTCTTTGCAGGGGGCCTGGACTAGACGACCTTTAAAGGTCCCTTCTAACCCAAACTATTCTGTGATTCTACTCCCACTTGAAATTTAAAAAGTAGCCCGTTTTTGTATTCCTGAGTAGTACGCTGACCTGGTGAAGACGTACAGGTCTCGAGTATAAGATAAAAGTATTTTACATGTTTCATACCTGGTTATGAACAGATGAAGGGCAGAGGACAGGATGAGCAAGTAAGAACAGCAAAGAAGAAAACGGAAAAACAAAATAATTTTTTGAGGAAATGTTGATTGTTAGCAGAAATGATCAACCTTCATAGTGTACTGTGTAAGTTTGTCTTTTAGTATGTTTCGTAAGTCACACAAATTACTTACCATATAACTGAAAACAGATACAGAGATGCTTCTACAACTTGTTCTGAATTGCAGTTTTGCTAGGTGTTTGGTAGGAAGAGAGTTACTAACAGGAATAGCAAAATCTAATTTTGTTTTTCATTGCTGAAGAGATGGAATGAACCCTCAGGAAGAAATTTCAACTACTAAGTAAACCAGCAGATACTAAAATTCCAACTTCTTGCTAGTAAATAAAACTCAAAATTACAGATTCATTCAGTGTTTGGCTCTTGTAAGATTACTCTGTTTAAACGCTGGTATTAGTGAAACAATATCCTCTATAATCCATATGAATTATGTTATGATACTGTATTAGGAAAAAAAAAATATGTCAGGAAAATTAGTTACCACTTAGGTTTGAGGCATTTCATCCATTCTAACGTCAACAGTTGGCTTTGCAAAACCTTCTGCAGCTACTGACAATAAATCCCGCTGAAAATTTCAAAACTTCCTACTTCTCCAGACAAATTGGCTTCACTCCCTTCTCTTCATGACTACTGGTCAGGACAGCAACATTTTCTGTAAAAGACAGACAATTATGTTATTTCAAACAAACTTCAAATGTGATTTATTTTTAATTTTCCTTCTTCAGTGATCTCCTGATCTCTTAAATGCTACAAAGAGCCACATAAAAAGACACCTGAATTCCTTTCAGAATTCTGGCTGCATAGCTGGCACACCAGACTCTTCTCCTCCGCCTTAGCATTCAAATTTCTTTTCTGGACCCCAGGAGCATACTGCAGTCTCCTTCTAATTTTATCTGCTGTATAGCCACACTAGTAGCTTTGCAATAAAAGCATGGGTTGGAGCGCACACACTGAAGCACACCTGTAGAAGTGAGCTAGTATATTAAGGACTTCTCCCAGTAAAAAGAACAGGCAACCTTAGCAGTTTTCTTATTTTTAATTGCAGTTTCCAAAGTAAATATAAAGAATGAGCTAGGGGAAAAAAAAAAAAAAAAANATTAAGGACTTTTCCCAGTAAAAAGAACAGGCAACCTTAGCAATTTTCTTATTTTTAATTGCAGTTTCCAAAGTAAATACAAAGAATGAGCTAGGGAAAAAAAATGAAAAAACTACAGCTACATATATTACATCTTTTAACAGAACAAAAGCACACAGGTTTATGTTACTTATATTTGCATATAAGCAGTTCATGGCAGTTAGACCTTGATTCCAGTAAGTTACTCAAATAAATAACCTTCATCTTAATCCAGTATAACCGAACAGTCAGAGACATTTATAGGCATGCTCATCTCCTCATAGAGCAGCAAAGAAGTATCTGCTGGTTTTCTGACAGTCTCCAGGCTGTGCCTCGAACCTTCCTGGCGGGCTTTTAAGTTACTCAAGGAGACAGTTCTTGAGTCTGTTCTTTGGGGGTTTTGTTTGTGGGTTGGGTTTTTCTTTCTTTCCCCCCGCCCACCCTCCCAGTATTCTGCTTCTGTGACTTCAAGTATGAACACATTTGTGGATGACAAAGTTGATGGAAAGAAAATAAACACTGATGCCCAAAGAAGTTGTTTGTCTTATGAAAGCCACAGGTAACATGGATCAAAGCGCTTTGTAACTTCTGTGAAAAGAAATTACAGTCTGGTGAGCATGCACAGACTGTACAATAGCAAGACAGCACTGATGAGCACGACAAGCAAACCATCAACTCCTGAGTGGCGTAAGCAAAATGCCTTGACAACGGTTATCACAACAAAAACATTTTTTTAGGCCATTTGAAAGGAAGATACTGAAATAGCTTTGCAGATGTGCAGCAACAGGTGAGATGAATAAGAGCCATCATAACAGGAAACATTCATTATGTGCTTAAAAAAAATGTAATTAATGAGAAGGGTGAATACCTTCCTAATGAAGACAGATAAAGGAATAGCCCCTACTTTAGTCTTAAACTTCAACTTGAGGCTCATCATCTAAATGGAGATATTAGAGATAAGTCAAGACCTTACTCTGGATGGAGATGATTTAATGTTCTCCTCCCAACCTGTCCGAGGGTTACCAACTGATTTGCTGTTGCAGATGGGATTAGCCAGAAATACGATGTAGGGGAAGAACAGAAAGGAGAACAGAGCGCCCTGCAAAGCCTTCAGAAAGGGTGGCGAGAGAATACCAGGGTCCTTAGTTGTTTGAGAACCTCACTTAGCAGCAAACATTTTTACATATTATAGAGTTCTTTGAATTAGATAGAACAGCCCTGAAGAACAGAGAAAAGAGCAAAAGCTTCATGGCATGGAATGGCTGCATTGAACATATATTTAAAGTCTCTCAATAAGGTGATGTGTTTGTGTAAAATTTTAACCCCTTCCAGAATATTTTTTTCTGGCTAGAGGAGCAAAGGCCCAGGAACTTTGTGGATTTAGGCATCATCCTCAATTTAAACAAGCCAGCTATTGGAGGGGGCCAGATTTCTCCTCCTCTTGAGGTGGCCATGGCTCCACTAGCCTGCACTGCGTGTTCTCAAACCGTAGGCAACTGTGGGCATATCTCGGTAAGAAACACTAAGACGGGTAAACATTGCCATAGCCACATCGGTCCCTAACTTAAAATGGATAGAATAATGGTAGACATAGTAGTTAATGTTTCGCAATACTAAAATTCACCAAGGGCTAGCAAATAATGTACATAACATCCTCACGATTCCCAGGACTGTTATCCCAAGAACCTACCTAAACTAAAAACAAAACTAACAACATCTTAACAAAACCAAAGGCGGTTACGTTTCTAACTATGCTACTTCTTTAAATGAACATAAGCTGAAATACTATAATAAAATACCAACATTTACATCCATTTTCTAGTTTCAGTTCTGTGTAGGCATTTTTACCTCTGTCCTAAAATTCTGCAGACTTTGCACAGCAGTAGTGAAGGGGTTTGCTTCCCATTTGCCTTCCCTTGCAGAACTGCACTCCCACAACTCTGGCACAGCTGGAGATGGCTCAGATTCTCTACCACAGCTTTATACAAATCAGGTGTTCCCGTGGCTCCTGAGGTGTTTTTTAGAACTGCCATTACATTATATGTTATAGGTGCCACAGAAAACATTTTATCTCCAACATAAGCATATTGCATATTAAAAGGTAGGTAAGTCAACAAGTGGTAGGGAGATCGTATATAAAGTTGTTATTGCACTCACAAACAGCACACTGGCTTAAAAAATGCAATTTACTACTCAAAGGATCAAACCCTGGCACAAACCCTGACCACTCTATATTTACTTATGTTTCAGTGCTCAGTACTATAGATTAATTTACAACATTTCAAATTAATTGATAAAGATGACATTAAATCCTTCCTTTTAGCTGCTGGTCTATATTTATTAGACAATTACCATGGATGGAGTAAATGAAGATGTAGATAAATCCCTCTCCATTTTTCCCTTGGCTTTCCGAAGAGGCTGCAGGCAGCAGAAACTCAGTATGAAAAGAGCTGCCATGTGACTCAGTCCCATACAAGCTGTCCTCACAAAACAAAGAGCGAGGAATGCTAAACAAATGAATCACGAGCCATTTCTGCAAAACATCCCCTACTTTCTAGCAACTGCCAAGGCTGGGAGCTATCTGTCCTGTCAATCCGAGTGACAGCCCATGAATAAAAGGGCACCTAATTACAAGATTAGTAACAGGAAGTCTACATTTCAAAAACCACCATACAAGTTATGATTGCTGACTGTGTAAGGAGGCAAAAACTGAAGCAAATCCACGAGGAAACGAAGCCATGATTTGGGAAATATTTTTCCTGTTAATGTTTACTGCAAGTGAACTCTTCATGGGCTGCGAATGACTGGTGATACTTTAGCATTCTGTACATTGCCTGATTTTTATCATAAGAATTACTCTTTGCTCTCAGATGGCTATCAGATTTGCCAAGCTAGGAGGACTCTGGCAACATTTATGCTGTTTAAAGTATCAGCATGTTGATATCTTGGACACAAAACCCAGTAAAAATGCATAATTATAAATATGCGTGTTAAGTTATCCTTTTTGCATGATACAGTAGAGAGAGGGGAAACAGATTATTTCCAAATCGACTGTATCAGCAAAGCATAACACAATATCACAGGGTCAATATCAACAACTACAGAATTTCATTAAATCATGGGATTTCCTTCAATGAAATTTCACAGGCCTCCCGCACACAATGGATGCGTGACAGCTTTGCCAAAGAGGCTGCAAGAATCACCTGGAACAGAAAATACTGATCTGAAGACAAGAATTTCCAGAGCTGTGTCTGAAGCACGAGGGGATATTGCTGTTAGTTATTACTGTACACGTAGATAGGCTGATGGGTGATGGCTTTTTGAAGTGGCATTACCTAACCGTTGATCAGGTTAACAAAGAGGGATGCATTCTGTTTTCGGAGAGTAATAACTTCGTCACTTCAAAATTGTCTCCTTGAGTGAGGAAATGCTGTAGACAGACTACATCCACTCAAAGGAGATCAAGAAAGGGAATGAATTGGTACAGGGAATGTGCTTTCTTTTCCAGATATACTTATGTTTTTAATATAAATTCATAGATGTACAGAAGAGACTCAGAAAAAGGGAGTTTAAAAGTCAAAACTTTTTTTACTTTTTAAAATATTAAATATAGCATGAATATACTGTTTAAAATAGAACTGATTCATGGAGGGAAAGGAAGTACTTAATGACTTGCTCATGCTTAAGGACTCTTAAAAACAAGTATCTGTTACTCATGCATTTGAAGGATTTGCTACTCCTGAACTACTGATTTGAAAAGCTTTTGACACCGCGAGATGAAGACACGTCCCAAAGGGCTACCGTGCAGGTAGAAAGTCTGTGTGCTCTCAGAACACTATTGCTTTCATTGAAGAAATGAAAGATTAGCAAGAGGAGGAAAAAAATAAAGGCAGTAATTGCTTTGGTTCTGGAAACAAGGTGACAATAAGGATCCCTGCCCAGAAGAACCACCAGCTATCTTTCCTGTAGCTGATCATCCAGGCACAGGTTAAACCCAAACTCTGAATATGCCTCTAACTACCACATTGTCACCACACCCAGCTGACCCTAAACAGAAGAGAAATTACTACCTCTTACAGCTGTAGCAGCCATCCTAAAAACTTGGAAACAATTCACTGTGATCAAACTGACTTTCTAGAACACAAACCTGCCAACTGTACCTGGAAGTGATGTCATCTTGGTATATGCATTGGGAACATATTTTCTTTTACCAAATAAAATTCCTTGCCAGGAGCTACCAAGATGAAAAAAACAAGCTCAGGGTATTAAACACAGCACGTCTGAATTGAAATGGTTAAAACGAAACACCAACTACCCTCATCCTCCCACCAAAACCCCCCAGTCGTGTCAAGAAGCACTCGTGATTGAATTCTGAGACCTTCAGGGACCATCCAGGCCCTCAGCTGCACCTTCGCTAGTGCAATCTTTATTCATTAATTTTTGGCCTAATATTACATTACAGATCTACTATTATTTAATAAGAGGAGAAAGTTAGCAGAAAGACGACAGAAGGTACTGCTAGTCATCCATCCTTACAGATGAATCGTGTAGGACAAACTTCTTATAGATTAAAGAAACACATGGTTTATTAAAGCTTGGAAGACAGTTTCAAGCTTAGCCAAAAGGAACTTATTAATTCACAAAGAGCTGTGTAGTCCTGTGAGGGAAGCTAGGGGATAGAAGACAGCAACAGGAGCAGCACCTGTCAACAAAGCAACAGAAGTCTACTGCATCATTTTTACAGTTCTTTGCTGTAACAACAAGAAAAAATTCCTATCTCAAGAGTTCCTGAAAATCTAGGCTTTTACTGGTATTTCACTTTCACAAAAATCTTATGCCTATCTGTATGTGGCTTTCTAGAGGAGGACTCTTGGCACAGCAATACAAGCCTCAGGTGGCAATATGGACATAGGGATACAGAAAGAGGGAAAACTCAGCAACAGGAAAAACTGAAAGCAACAATAAAACCCCCACCCAACCCCAAACTCTCAAATGGCTGTTTATGCAACTTTCTTTCACAAACTAAACCCAAAATTTGCACTGGGATTACAATTCAAATTTCAATCCACTCCCCCACCCACCACCACACTCCTTTGCTGTTTGCCGAGTTTTATTAGAACCATCTGTGAGATCCTCCCCTTCCAGTTTCTTATGTCTGTTAATCTGGCAGCTGCACTTTATCATCTATTTAAAAATTTTTGTTTCAAAGACCTTCTGTCTCAACAACTTCGACAGGCTAAAAATTATCTCTAAAATCAACAAAGAAACCACATCATATGCTGTGCTTTACAGATTAAAGGGGAAGAATGGAAGTTGGAGAATATATATGTATTTTTAATGGGAAGATAAATGAAGGTTTTGGGGATCAAGAAAATTTTTACCAATGCAGTTGATCTGACAAAAGCCACAATTTACCAAAGTGCTGCAAGTTGCCATTGCAGAATAGTTTCAAGATCATCATTATCATAGATTGACAGAAGCAAAAGAAATGCCAAGAAGTACTTCCTTACAGCATCGCGTTGGCAAAAGATAGGCACGGGGAGTGCTAAGATAAGGAGGAACGCTGATGAGGTATGGTAGCAGAGTTTGAGTGATTTTCTTTATATGTGATACAATTAATACAAGTTTTTGAACACAAGAGTCATGTACTTTAGACTATCTTTTTGTTAAAAGGACCTCAGAATCCAGTTGTCACAGCAATATCCTGTACTCACCCTGCCATAAATCCTGAACATTGTGTGTGTTTGTACACACATGTGGAATTGTGTGTCTCTACTTCACCTTTTAAAAGTGGGTGAACACAGCAGTATTGTTTGTACACATACCAGTCATCCCAGGCAAGAACTACAGCATGCCTTGCAGTCCTACCCTTAACTTTATTAGCCTGTGCCGTGCTGTTGCTTCTTAAGCTTAAATCTCTCTATATAACCCTCCTAAAACGTATTTGTTCACTTATCTGTACAGCTATACATATTACCACTACGCAGTTCATTATAATGGGATAACTTCTGCCTGTAGCATATGGCAGGGCACATCATCACTCATGAAAAACAGAAAAAATCCTTGTGGCTTTAATTTGTTCTGATATTTTTCTCCTCCAAAGTGTTTCTGCAGAAGCATTTGCCTACTTGCACAAGAGTGGTGCAGCCTTAATTTTTGGGGGTTTAACAGAGAAAGACTTTTCTTCCAGGTTTCTCCAAATCATCTCATAAAACTTTTTTTTTTAATTAAAGAAAATGCATGTCAAGTATGAACACAAAATACTCATGTTTTTAATATTTGAGGAACGCCGCTTCTACTTTTTCATTTCTAATATTCTGAACATTTTCTTTCATTTCCATCTGCAAATAAATACTTTGCCCTTCCATGTTGTTGCTATTCAAAAGGTAACAAACAAATATAGACAACATTAAACTGGTGTCAAATAATGTTTGTATGTGTGTAAATTTCAAGAATCAGAGAAATTAACTAGACTTTTTAATTTTCCCCAGAGTTACCCTCAATACTGGAAATAATTTTCCCCACATACGCAAAAAATGCTGAATTGCATTTAACACTATAAATCATATCCAAGGCATACACCTTGTTGTCATCTCTCATGACCTTTCTGAATCTGTTTTATACAACTTAAAGCCCATGTCTTCCCTTACCAAATTCTTAATTCCTTGTTTAATAAACAAGATCATTTAAAGTTTCTCAAGTACTCTGACTTTGAGGAGACTTCTACAGCTTCACACACTGGGATTTGCCATTTTCTTCCCACTCTTTCCTTTCAATCATAATAGAATTTTTTTCATTTTAAATAAATGTATTAAGTACTATTTCAAAATCGGCATGAACAAATTGGCTTATCTTCTCCCTTGAACTTTACCATAAAGTAGTAGACAAATTAAAGATATTTTACTTGCACAGGCTCTACAAAAAAGATGCAAATGTAATAATTAGGGTTGACAGATCATGCAAGGCAGACTTTAAAGGTGGTTTCAGAAGCAGTAGAAACAGTACTCATAATCTAGCTTTATAAATGTTATATGCAAATAAAAATTTAAAAATCAAGTAGACCAGAAAAGATTTACATTAAAAGAAAATCCATATATATTTTCAAATAATAGTATAAAAAAAAGTAGATCTTCTCCTGTAAAGCGGATCTGGAATCTCTCAGGAGAATTAATGAAATAATCACAGAGAGAGTGTGTGTGCATGTGTGATCAACCAGGAGGAGAGATTTTTATTAAAATACTTGACATTATTTTTGTTAGCACATACTTCACTAGCTTATTGTCAGTTCTGGTAAAAATAAGATCTCTTGTGAAAGTAAGAACTTTGAACAAATCAGAGTTGGAGAGAACAAACTTAGCTTCTCTTCTTTTTTTTCCCCCCCTATATAATTTGGATGAAAAATCTCTTACAAACCCTCTTTTCAGGTCACCTTTGATCTTTACAGAATATATGCATTTATGTAAGCTAGAAAAAACAACAACAGAAAAAGCAATTTAAAAAACTCCACCTCTACCTATACCTGTCTTTCAAGGTATCATGAATATATTTAGCCAAAATTGCAAACAAAAGAATGCTTGGGACCATAAAAATAAAATTACAGCCTGCTGCAAATGCCATTTTTCTTGCTCTTGAATACATAACATTGATTCCCTAGTTTCAGTACAACAAAGAAAGATGTGAAATGGCACTGTATTTCCCAATACACTTCCAGGGCTGCATCTCAAACAAGCCTACCATTAACACGCTGCCTCAGACTCCGGCTCTCGGCTTCAAATGCCCTCCCCACAGGACCAACCACTCAGGGATGTACGACAAAGGTTACTAGAAAATCTTCTTGACCTGTGATATGAAGAGAAACTGGCAGACTGAACGTATGCATGGCATTCTCCTTATGAAATCTGTTCATATCAAATGTTGCAGAATGAATTTCCTGAGAAAAGAGGAAGAGAGTCTGTTTTAAGGCTGCTGAATAGGTTAATACCACTTACAAAAGCAAACGGACAGTCCTCAACATCTGTGTACTTAAGAGAACTTTTGTACAGCTGCAATCTGAGTACCGAAATAAACACAGGCCGAAGCGTAACACCTCCTTCTTGGGCATATCACTTTCAAAAGCACGTCAGGTTAACGCAGCACTCTGCAACCCGTTTAACCGGTAGGGCCTGATGGTCAGTTATGCTGGACGCTTACGCACTGTTGATTCATCATGCAGTTTGTTCTTTCCTTTTCCTAAGATAGAGAATCCATCTCTGTTGACCCTGTGTGTCCCTTGAACCAAATCACAGACAAGTGAATACGTCACCAGCATTTAGGAAGTGAAGTAATACGGCAAGAAGCTGATATATATTTAGACTGACCCTTAACACAGACTTTATCAGAACATTCACTAGGTTATTACAAAATTCCTGTAAAAATTCTGGTGGATGGCAATCAAAAAAAAAAAATCAGTAACAATTCATATGGAGGGAAAAACTGAAAACAAACAAAAAAGAGATGATTTGAGATTGATATTGGATTGCAAATAGTGTATGATTTGTCGTTAAACCAGAAAGTTATTAAAAAAAAAAAGGAGCAATTCTGAATTACGTGTGTTTAGGAATGACCTCTCTCAGAATGGAATCTCCATTTTTCAATCCTGCCATTTCCCTGCCCAAACACCCTGTTTCCCGATTCACTTCCACTGAAACTCCCCTTCTCAGTGGGGGCTGCCACAGAAGTATTTAGCCCAGAAAACTAAGTCAGCTTTAACACAAAACATCGCTTGAGCCCAGAACGCCAGCATGCCCCGGGAGAGAGGGCTCGTGCCTGCAAGCGGAGCGTGAACAGCACCCCAGACAAAGCTAGAACATTCCAGGGATGTGCTGCACTGAGCTCTTCCCACAGCTATGGCCAGACAAAGAAAACTTAATTCAGCAGGAAGTTATACAGAAATGCTTTAACTGAATTTTTCTAATAGCTGAAGTCAGACGTGCCATCTTTACTTTAATGTTAAGCCACGTACATGGGCCGTTAGTCAAAATTCCTTTTCTTTTTAATAGTTTTACCAGCTTTGACATTTTACAACACTATTATTTCAAGTCTGGTCTGGACAAGAATTCACACTGATCTTTAGGAAAATTATTTTCAAAAGACTATGTTAAAATATCTCCCGTGTATTGCTCTCATTTGTCAAAGTTTTACTTAAAAGCAGGTATTAAGATAAATGAAATGGATCAAAAATGGAGTACTTCCAAGAACATAAATGATGGTTAAATTAAGATGGTGACAAGAGCCAATCCACACATTTTAACTTCTCAGTGAAGTACCATTTGACCTTGCAGTGAGAAAGGCAGTAATACAATATGTAAATCTAAAGCAAGAAAGTACAGCAGGAAGCAAATTGAATTGGTTGGAATAACCAGAAGACAAAGAAATGCAACAAATACTCCTGGCACTGAACTAGCGAGATAATGTCAGAAAATGAACATCAGCTCAGTTAAAATGACAAAAACTGTAGGGTCAGTCAACAGTATAAGCAGAGCTGGAAGACAGGTCAAAATCTACAGTGCTCTGAATATAAAAATCTAATTGAACACCGACAAATTTAACAAAACTGGTAGTATTTGCTGAAAAGCCATCTTAAGGCAAAACAGCACTTGGAGTGAGAGTAATACCCTGCAGCAAAGGTCCGAGGGTGTTAGAAAGAGGCTGTATGACTTCTCACTATGGTATTTCTCTCCCTTCAAGTATTTTAGGTACTTTTTCTTGTTCTGACTGTGCTTTAAACATACTGATGGAAATAAACTAGAGTTGTAATAGGGAACTGCAAGAAGCACTTAGTATTTCTGAAATATGTTCAAAAACATACTAGGCATTTAAATGACACAAAATTCAGCACCTGTTCAATTGTTCAAGTTTTTTCCCCAAATGAAATTCTTTTGCAGGTGACCTGNTGTAATAGGGAACTGCAAGAAGCACTTAGTATTTTTGAAATATGTTCAAAAACATACGAGGCATTTAAATGACACAAAATTCAGCACCTGTTCAATGGTTCAAGTTTTTTCCCCAAATGAAATTCTTTTGCAGGTGACCTGCACTGTCCTGTCTCCCTTTCTTCAGCATGCGCAACAAAGCATCGTACTGTTTAAAACCAACTGTTCAACCACTTCACCACAGCATAGGAATTGAACACACCAGGGAAATTCTGGGTCATAATCTGAAGCATCTCCATCTTTCGAAATACTGAAGGAAAGGAAAATCATTTCTTTAAACTCCTACTAGAGACAGGTTGGGCATTGAGTGGTTTTGGCAGCTACACAGATTGAGCTATATAAAGCAGCTGCAAGCTGGAAACAATTGGTACTGTGCAATACGGAACCAGGCAAGGACAGCAGACAATAGGCAGCAAGTGTGACTCTAGTTCTGGCTTGGCATTAAACTAACAATACAGCTTAGCTGCAGCATCACTTCACGCTTTGAACTAGGACAGAGCATTTTCTCAAAAAAAAAAAAAAGTTTTAAAAGCTGATACTGTAGCTTAGTGTCAAGCTTAACACAAGAGTTATACACTTGTGTTGATATAGGAACTCGTATGGAAAGGGAGAACCTAAGAGGCTTCAATTCTAAACTCTCTTGGCAGAGAAAAGTATTTATTTGAAACCTTCAGTTAAAGAAAAATGAGACAAAGTTAAAATAGAACAGTAAAGTACTACCAAAACAGTAATGAGAAAGGAGTCACCTGGTAACACGTGTAGCTGAAAACTCATGCCTGAGAAACAGTTCACTGGGAATACACAGAAAGGAGAAAATAGGTAACAGCAATAAGGGTGGAATCCTGGATCAAAAATAAGAACTGCTGCTGGACAGGGAGCAATTTGACAGATGGGTGCAAAGCACAGGGCCAAAGGGACATGGCTCAATTAGCTGAAGAAATTGTCCAGGGTGAAATGACCTCAATGAACATTATGCCTCAATAAAACAGTTACCAAAGCTACAGAGAAATCTGCTGAATGCTCCTCTAGAAAATGGCTTTGTTATGTGTTAGTTCAGAATAAAACTCCAAATTGGAAAAGCTGAAGCAACAAGTTACTTCTTCAAACATTTTACTCCTAAACGCAAATTTAGGGACAGAGGAGTTGACTGTCGTGGAAAAGTGAGAGTGCTCCATCTGTATGGGATAAATTATTAACTGACAATAAGTATTAACTGACCATAATAGACTTCATCTAACGAGGGATGATGTGATTCGTCTGCTGACATCTGAAATAACAGAGGTAACAAACTGCAGATTAAGCAAAGTTGCCAAATATCAAAGATGCTGAAAAGAAGATCAGAAGGATCCTAAACCCCCCAAGGAAATCCCCAGAGAGGACAGAAATGGTTTACAAAATGCCAGCTGTGCAGCAGATACGACCAGAAGTCCAGCTCGTCCATTAGTCTGCCTCTGGCAGTGGCCCAGAGCACAAAGGCATCGACAGCAACACTTTCTCCAAACCCTCTCCTGACCTCCCGCAATTTGCAGCTTAGAGACTTCCTGAGAAAGAAGTGGCGTCTTTGTACTTGATAGTCTTGCATGGAATTTTCCTTCATAAATTTATCCAATTACCTTTTGAACCCATTTACAATTTTGTATCCACAACATCCTGTGGAAGGACATTCCACAGCTCAACAGCTTTGTCTGAGGCACCTTTGTGCTTTTGTTTGGAGCTGCCAGGTTCTTGTCAGAAAAAAACACAACCAACAAACCAGATAAGAAACTTGTTCCTTTGCATCACATCTATTTACTTTTTCCTATGCCATTATGGTTTGTGATTTCTTTTACAGGCCTCCCTCAACCTGTCTTCCAGTTTGAAGTGCCCTGATGTATGCAATCATTCCGAGTGGATGCTGCTCTGTACCTCCAACTCTCCGCCCTGCATTCCTCCCTTGCATTCTTCTCAAACTAGGCTGTGTGTCATATTCAGATGCGTTTGAGAAGAGGGTGAAAGAATTTTAGAGTAGTGAGAAGAGAGAGGCATGTTTAAAGGTAGAGAATTTTTTTTGGGGGGGAAAACCACACATAAAATAAACGAAGTTCCACTGTGATGCTACGTATTTGCAAGCAACAGAACTGTTCAAGGACTATGAAAAGAAGATTTAAAAGAGGGGAAAAATTATTTTTCTGTGCCGTCATGCTTTAGAGAGCTGAAATAATTCCTGTGTGCTCCATTTCCCCCTCAAATGAGCACTTTACTGCATTTTGTAACTTTCTACTCCATCTATAAAGCGACAACCACACTAGAGGCAGTACACTAACAAGCCTTTGTGTTCTAGCTGGTTTTGTATTTAGTGAGGAAAGAAAAGAAATAATGGCAGCGAAACAGATTGCAAATAAATGGACAGTGGGTGGTGGTAAGGGAGGATGAAGAATGATTACTAGTCATCTGATACTTTTAAATTTTTAAATGTAACACCTGGAATTTACTTTTATTTTCCAGTATTAAAAGCCAACTGGGATCTTTATTATTCACTTCCAAAAGTACAAACTATTCACAAAACATTGCAGAATGCATTTTGATCTAGTAGAGTGGTCAGTCTCTGAAAAAAGGCTCCCCTCAGACTTGGGATGCCCTCAAGGTTACTGGTGCCTGCACTGAAACACCATGGAGCAACCTGTTACCGGCAGAGCTGCTCTCCCCTCACCACTACCTGATTGTACAGCGGGAAACTGCTTGTTACAACTGTTCTTTACTAAAGGAGTATTTAATGAATTCCAGCTGAGGTCAGGTGAGGTCACTACAAGTACAGTCCTCCTGGGGTAAACATCTTGTATTAAGAAAAAGCTTCAAAATATCCCCACGGCAGGCTCGGCACACGCACACATGCAGAGTTCCCCTCCCTTTTGTAAGTGTCTATGCAAGGTCAAGTGTGAGTGCAAGAGGCTCGGTAGTTCTAGAGATTGATATTGTTCACTTGCTGCTACAAAATGTATTCTGTGAACATTCTTGAGAAACTGCCCACTTCTAACCTCCAGTATCTCAAATACCAAAGAATCTATTATTAAAAAAAAAAAAAAAAAAAAAAAAANAAAAACCCAGAACTTTCACAGGAGACACACATGAAACTTATTCCACACAGAAATTTTAGGGTATATTTCTTGAGATCAAAAATGTGCTCATAAATGCTGTCAGTTGCATTAAAAATGTTGGTTTCCATTATTTAATAAGAACTACCTGCAGGTGTCATTCATGAGAATATTTCAATTTTTGTAGTCTGCTCAAGCAATCTCGATTTTTTTTGTTGTCAAGTTACAGCAAGTATATTTCAGATTTTCCCAAGAGTAAGATAGAGGAGAAGAGAGGAAAAAAAAGATTTTCCAGTGCTACCGTATCACAACCAAGCTTTCCTGCTTAGGAATTCACTTTATAGTTGACTTTTGGTGGCTGTAAAATTTTTGCTGTTGTCATAACATCCCTCTAATTTGGCAGAGTTATGAGGGTTTGAAAAAAAAATAATCCATTTTTGTATTTTCAGTAGGCTATACAAAGTATTGATAAAATCCAATATTTACTAAATACATTTCAGGATGCTGGGAAATAGGGAAGGGGTATTTGCCCTAGATCAAAGCAGGACAAGCCTGGAGGAAACACCAGGTTTTCCACATATGACTGTACTTGAAAATATGCACATAAATGAGATAAAACCCACTGATATTTGCACACTACGTAACACTTCTGACATGTCAAAACTTTTCAGCATATGGCTTCATAAACAGAATACTGCTACGAACAGCTCCAATACATTAACAGGCAGGGGAAATACAACAAGCGTGTTGTGCTGGTGCTCCGCAAGGTTTATGGTGGGGAATTCCTCACATCTCTCCGCTGCCCACTCTGCAGAAATGTATCAAACTGAGCTGCTGCTCCACCACGATTTTCCCACTGTAATCTGCCTCCTGTTCTTCTCTCAAACCCCATCTGCCGGCCATTATTCTATCAAATAAGCTGGTTAAAATTCCTTCTCCTTTTTTCTTTTAAACCTAGGGGAATTTCAAATAGTCCAGCACTAACCGACAGGATTTTATTTTAACCATTTATTTAAAATACCAACGGTTTTGTATTGCAGCAGCTTAACAGCTCTGATTGGTTTCATGCAGTCTCCTTTCACTTTATCTTTTTCAGATACATGCCTTAGCTTGCTGGCTGCTGAGAAGTATGGCTGAAAGAGTAATTTCTATTATTTTCTTTTAGGCTCAGAGTTTTGAGCATTAAACAAAATTTATACAGACAGCAAAGCACGTACCATTGTGAAAATAGCTACAGAAAAAGTACAAATATTTAGAAATGTATACTAAGTTAACCATGAATCCTCCTTCCCTTGCAATTCCCAAAATTTAGAGGTGATTTTCCTTATGCAAGGGAAGCAAACTGATTATTCCTTGATCTTTGAGGAATACAGTACTTCAGAGTTAAAGATGTGTGTATGCATATTGAACAGAAGTCCTTTTTCCTCTACCAGATATTGCTCTGAATGAAAGCATCACACTTGTCAGCATTTTCCTCCATGCCAGAGGGCTGAGAGGGAACTTGACCTGGATAGGATTGTTTCCTAAACTTTGTTTTTAAAATGACCTAACTTGCCACTTGGTTTCATGCTGACTGACTAGTTTCACACAGACTGCTGCATGTACTCAAACTTTGCATTTGTAAAGAAACTGTTTTAGTATGTTTTTGCTGACTACAGTTTGAGGACCTCTCTTATAGGAAACCAACAGAATAAAAAACAATGGAAAATTGTTGGCTGTAACAGGGCTTGCAAGTAATAAAGTTTAATATAGCTTACATCTATGTGTTGGAGAAGAAAGGCAGAAGACAGAAGCCATGATAGCTCATGCTATCACAACACACTCCCCAGAAAAAGCCCACCTTCGGAGCACAGTGAGAAACGTACCCACCCAGAAGTGGCAGCTCCCCATACTGCATTGCCCATCACAAACACTTCTTGGCGAGTTTCACAAGTTACGCTTAAACTAAAGGTGCGTGCTTCACAATAAAAATCAATTGCAAAAAGTATAAAGAACACACATCTGTGTCTTTCCTCCTTTTAGCCGAAAGCCCTTAAGTTATTGGTTTGTAGGCTAAAGGGAAAGTGTTTTTTCCTCTTTGAATGACAAGCTATGCGCTAGCTTACAGTTGTGTTTCAGCTTGGCTATGCAGCGTGTACTTCTCAGGTAAAAGCTGACAGGGATAAATGAGGGGGTGGGGGAGAAAGACACAAATTGGAATTATATTCTGCTCATTTGAAATGGAAGCAGGAGCTCTTGGGCTGAAGTGGAGCACTAATACCCTGGCTGAAAGCAAGGAGAGGCACATGCATGGAGACCGCTCCCGCAGCACAGAACAGTAAAAGGTGCCAAACAATGGAGAAAGCTGTGACATGAATATTCTCTCATTCATTTTATAGAGATTTTAAACCCAAACCAGTTTCTTGATCTGTTTTCCCACGCGGCCAGAGCATCATCTGCTGTGCAGAAGTTTGGGCGCTGGTTGTTTCAGCCAACAGTGCCCCAGAAGAGCTGAGCGGCAAAGAGCCCCACCAGGCGGGCAGGGGGACACGCTGCCTGCCCTGGAACTCGGCAGCTGGCTCGCCTGCCCGTCACAGCAGGTGACAGTACCAGTGAGGAGACTTCTTCCTCTCTTGTGCTAAAGCAACCTACTGAACAGTGAATTGAATTCTCCGAGATGCAGAATGAAGGTAAAAGACATACCCTGTAATAACCACTTCTTCCTCTATCCTGTTATTCAAGAAAACCTCAAATTGAGCATCCTTGTTTTGAGTTTCACTGGTTATCTGGACTTCAAAGAGTTTACCAACATAACTATACATCTTGGCTTGATTTCTCACTTCAGAAAAGTTGACTGCAACCTTAATTGGGTTCCTCCTTAGTGTAATACACACTCTAATAACTTTTTCCTAATTATTATCATCAATTATCATACAAAATCACTTAATTTCAGTAACTTTAGGACTGCTAAGAGAATCTGAGCTTTGCTTCAGTGTTACAGGTGACTCTGCACAGAAGACAGCCTTTGCAAAAGGCCGATAGTTAGACACTGTACACATAGACAGCATCAATGGTATAAGCAATGCTCCTTATCTGCGTTACCTGTATCATGATGAGTGAAGTTACACAACGCTGTCATTACAGATGAAAGACTGAGGATGCACTCCTTTCCCTGCCTTCACTGTCAGCCACACAGTTCTTCTTCCTCCTCTGCGCCCATCAACTTACTAACACAGCAGAAACCAATCTACTTTTGCCAGGTTTGTTTTCTTCCAAGTGAGTTAAATCAGCTGACAAAGACCTGAGGTGGTAACACCAACCTGGGTGGGGAGGAAGGGAAAGGGCAGAGTGCTCAGGAACTTCCTCAGCAGCAGCAGCAAGCTGCTGGGGTGATTACGTCCTTACAGATAACTTCGCTTTGAGAGTACTTTCTACGTTGCTCCAGCTCTACCACTATTATCTGCAAGCCACACCGTAGTGAAAGCACACAAACAACTGTGTAGTTTCAAGTTTGTCTCTAGCATCAAAGAAAAATGAAAAGTAAGTGGAAAAACTGATAGTGAATACTTGATCCATAAGGAATCCTCCTCCTCCTCCTCATTTGCCCTTATAGACCCAAAGCTGAGTCAATGGAGCAACTTGCTCAGAGATACGAACATTGAAAACCTGCTCGTATGGTTCAGCTGGCCATCCCCCCCAGCACACATGGGCTGCACAAAGTTCAGCCAGGGACTGACACACCTGCATTTCAAGTATCAACTTCTGCAGCATTCCTGAAAAAGGCTGCAACCTGCAAACCTGCTGGCTTACAGAAACTGCACTGACAAACTTTGTTTCTGTGAAGTAAACTTCAGCAATCAAGTAGTTTGCCTAAGCCTCATCAGCATTGCTGGTATAGGTACACTTTATTTACTCAAGAATACTTTATTGATTTAATTTAACTTAGGAGGGAACTGACCTGGGCTAAATCAACACAAGAATTTGAAACAAGAATGTGCACTGATAAGTGACAATCATGTTTAATTAAACCTGCTCATGTAGATTTTTTTTTAATCTGAATTTACATAACTTATTTTTAGGCAAAACCTTAATTTTTAGGCTGTGGCTCCATTATCATTTTTTCAGCAGAAGCACAAACTTAAACAACTCCTACCTTTTCCCCCCAGCTGTTTGTTCCTACGCCAGCCTAACCACCCAAGACAACATTGCTTTATGCTGGCAGTTGGGTCTTTCTTGGCAGGGTTTTCCTTCTCCAGTTGAATCACTTCCCTGCTTCGGTTCACCACACGGCTGCACAAACACATGTGCTGGCACAACACCGGAGGCAGCGCTGAAGTGGAAATGAATGACCGGGAAAGGATGGGAAGTCGGGCTTGACCGGGCTGCAGTGCCACTAGAGATGTAAGCCCAGCTTTAATTTGCTTTCTCTTCTCCACACAAGATAAACTAAAGAAACATTAAGAGATGGGAAAGAGCAACATAAACCTAAAAGCCAGGGAGGGATATGACAATGATAAGTAGGGAGCAGATTCTGAGGGAAAGTATTTCCATGGTTAACTATTGAGATTATAGCTTTTAAGCACTCCACAAGTCATGAAAATTCTACGTGCCAGCAAAAATTTAAACACATTTTGCTTTGCCAATGCAGATATACTATTTGATATCAAAGTCTTCAGAATGGTGCCATGTAAAGTTGCCCAAACTAATGATTTACTGCTCAATGTAGAGAAACATTTCTAAATATCGTTAGCTTCCAATTGTGGCTACGTTATCCTCTCAAATGTACAAAGAGAAAAATCTCTTGTGAATAATGACATTGCTGAACGGCATTATTCTGAAAATTCATGAAAAGAAATATCAATTTGGTTAAACACCAGAGTTTAAGAACATGTCTTAATTTAGAATTACCAGTGTTTTTGGAAAAGGATGGGGATGGGTGTGGAATTTAGGATTTCGTTTCCGAAGACAATATGCTTTGGTGTTTGCAAGTACGTTCTCAAGGATGCCAAGCTGCCTGCTTGATGAGTTACAGAAGAGCTAAGCAACATCCTGGCAGTTGTCACAGCAAGCAACAAACTTGTCATCTGATGCCGTTACACACCAGCGGGTGTCAAGTCCCATGAATGGAAGGTTTTTCCAAGTTTCCAACGACTGCTGCAGCCCACCAGGCAGGATGACGGGGACCGCTAGCTGCCTGGAAGCCAAGCTGTAAGAAAACCGTTCCCAGTCCTCAAAAGCCAGTTCAGAAGGTCAAGTTGGCTTGTAAGGCTAACATTTCCATAGAACCCTGCTCCTGAGAAAGTCCATGTGGCCAACTGCCACAGAGCTTTGCATGCTGACAGCTTACAGATACGAGCTACTGGAGGCTTAGGAAATGATCTAACAATAAATCTAGGCAGAAATCCTTTGCACAGTCTCATCTGAAGGTCAACATTAAAATTACTCCAATGAGACATTTTGACATCATCGAAACGTTATAGCAGCTCAGAAGAAAACATCTGAGCTTCTCAGTGATAAATATGGTTGATAAGGGAAACCAGAGAAAGACCAACCAAAATGCCCCGCAGCAATTAGATACTTACTGCTACTTTGGTGCCTCAAAGCAGTATTTGTTTCCCTATGATTTTGTCACTAAATGTCAAAGTGGTCAAGACAAGCAAGTGCAAAAATAAAGATTTAACTCCATTTTACAGTAAGTATTATTGTGCTATGGTAACTAAGAAAGCTCATGTTTCAAACTGAAATAAAAAGGTCGGGATATACCTTCAACAATCAGCTGAAAAGCAGTTTGTTTCTCCAGATTCTGATTTTACTCTAACTGTAGCTGTGTCAGACTTATGACTGATTCCATGTACCACTTTTTCTTTTTATGTTATTGTTTCACATCAGTTAAAACCATCTGCAATTTCAGCGACCTCTGAATCATTTACGCTCCTCACTGTTTTAATCTGGCAGGTCCCTGTAGCCCACACAGGTAGACTCCAAGTCCCATACTCCAGCCAATATTCTATTACAGTTACTCCACTTTTTATTTGGTATTTATTTTTGTGTTTTGTGATGTGCCTACCATGTCACAGATGTTGTGGGAAGTAAACAACAATGTATAAAACCAAACATTTAACATGAACATCAGCATTTAATTTAGCACATCATCTAAGCTATGTCGTTCAAAAAAGATGTTCATAAACTACAGAGTTTTATACTAACACCAACACTAAGTTTTGATGACTAAACTGGTTCTTTCACTCCAACAAACTGAAAGTACAATGGACACAGTAGCTGATTACATGCTGGAAACTACAGTTATTCTGTTAACTAATCCCCAGGATTTCAGCAGTTCTAAGCATACAGTGGTGGAAGATCCCATGCTTATGACTCATGCTACAATTTTTCTCTCTCCTATTGTTTTGCAAATTCTTTGCTTAATCTAAAATCCATTTCAACTAGAAACTTCCAGGCTCAGCGGAAACTTGAAGATAATGTATTCCAAATGAGTGATGTTTGAAAAGGGTGTGTCTCTACAACATTTTAAATCAATCTCAATCTGGGCTGGCACGGCCCTACCCTTGTCCCTGCTTCGGAGGTTCTGCCCCTTCCTACGTAGGTAGACAGATGCTCGCATGATCCCACGGTGAGCCAGTTCAGGGACCCGATCCAGCTGGAAAACATGCATGGGCCACCGTGCGGAGCTAGAGGGAGTGGGCACGTGGCGGTGTAGTGGGAGAGATACAGGGCATGTCACACAATAAGATTGTGGCGATCCAGATTTAGCGAGGCTTAAGTGGAGATATACCACCAAGAGTCTTTAATCATCCTGAACGAGCCATATCTTAAAGGAAATTGGCATTCTGAAGTTTGGTTTTCATTTTAAGGTATTGATTTATTTTCATAAAACATTTTAAATCTGTACATTAGCAGAAGAGTTATTCTACATTTACTAGTAGTATATTCTCTTAATGGGATACATAATAATGAAATTTTGTCTCAATAGATCTTTAAGAGCAGATTCAAGCTTCAAGGATTATGAGTTCAGCCAGAATAATGCCTGTTTTCTCTGCCTTATGGCTGACAATAATGCTTTCAAACTGGTTTTGATAATATCTAGCAGATTACAGTAGCCATGCTACAATCTAGGACTCTTCTGCTTCACTGCTTTAGCTTTGCTTAACAGCCCGCTTTCGTGTGGTAAAGCGGTGATAGAAATTACAATATATTGATGAAGATACACTACTGCTTTTACAGGAATATGCTTCAGATTATATAAGAGTTATAATAAAAATCTCATAGGTCGGTAAGAACAGTAGGAGGGGCGCAAGAGAAGATCCAATCTACTTCCCCGTGATAACTTTTCATGCTGGGTAACCCACGGCATGAGTCCATCAAACAAACACGTCTTCAGAAATAAATGCACAAAATAGCAAATCTTTTACCATCACCTTTCCATGCAAAGTATTTCTATTAGTTTACCACCCTTTTTCAGCCAGGGACATTCCCAACAAGTCATCAATAATAAATACATTCAGCTATCAGTTCAGCTACTAATTAGTAGCTTTTAGCATACAGAGCCTATTAGGAGAAATCGGGTCTGGAAGATGACAGCATAGTCCTTAATAATTTACAAGATTCATTAATCTTATCCCAAAAGACAAACAAACAGAATTTGATATCTACTCAGATTTCCAGACCGAATCAAGATACAGCATTTCAGAAGCCATTAGGATCTATCAAGTCAATAAATATTCTTGAAATGTTCTTCTGTGGAATAACTCATCAGCCAAAGAATTATCCATCTTAAAAAGCCCGTATTATTAGAGACAAAACATCAGGAACCTTAGGAAACTTGCACTGTTGAAAAATAGATCAAAAAGGTTTGAAACTTACTCAATATGGCAGATGCTAAAGATCTCTAAAATTTGCTATTTTAAGTAGACAACATGTAGGTCTAATCTGGTTGTGCATAGAATAAAATACCAGTACTCTACACACATTAAGTAAGCCCATAGACAGAATTCACATTCAACATCAAATGCTCACGTTGACAGTACAATATAGAGAATCAGGAGAGGAGAAATAGACTCATCCTGGGGCTACACACTCAGGTTCTGTACGTGGCATAAGAGTGATCCATATTCCCACAGGGTATTAGTTGCAAAGGGCAACACAGTGATTGGTAAGAGCATCTGGAAAAGAGGAATTATTACACAATAGCTAGGTCTACATGTTATGGCCAGAACTGCCGTCTATGTCTAAAAACCAACAAAGACAACCCTAACAGAAGTTGCTTAGTTTTCTTGGTGTCTCCTGCTATGAATATACACCTTACTTCTATAAAACTGCTTTTTGCTCTGCGCAAACACTCACTAGTAATGAGGGTTTGCCTACAGAGAAGTTATCTAGTTAGATCTCTACTTGCATCTGATCCCATACTTGTTTACTATATTCTTTCTTCTGTTTCGAAGTCCTAAATGAGATAAGCTAAATTTTAGAGTAGCTGGCTGGAACACCCAGTCATACTCTGTGGGAAAGGAAGGAGGTCCTGTGTTCTTCCACTGGCTTTGTTACGCAGGTGTAGGAACAGGAGCTAGGGAGCTTTAGAGGCTCCACCTCATTTCTCGCTCCATTTAGATTAATCATATGCACCTAATTCCATGGGTCTTGGACGGGGATTTTTTCCAGATGTTTTATATGAACTATTGTACCTTCCCTTCCTTATCTACATAACTAGCAAAGTCTCCCTTCCACCTACAAAATCAACAGGCAGAATTACTATACGATACAGGATAAAAATGCCTAAAAACCAGATGTACCTTAGAGCCCATACCTGTTATACTCCTACAAAAAGCAGGACAAAGAACACCATTCTACTGTAGATCATTCTGAAATGGCAGTAATTAAGGAACATGCCATTTCCTTAATTGCAATTTCCTTTTTTATAAAATACCCCTTTACTCACGTCACTTTATATTACAAGCACTGAACCACAGCATTACACTGCCCTTTCAAAGCTAATCGTGTATGACACTTGTTCTTTCTTACAGTTCTCTTTTACCACACTAAGGTTTACCTTCCACTTAAGGCTTTTAAACAGCATGTCATAACACAAGGAGTGTTCAACTGATCAGGCTATTTGATAACATTTTGGGGCTACAAAGAGAAAAAAATGTCAGTTAAAAATTATAAAACAGAAGAAACGAAATAAAACAGGGAAGGGATAACTATAAATTCTTTGCAATAGTCAGTACTGATACAGATTAGCAAAAGAATAATGGTTACCTTCCTGTAAACAGATAGTTCTTACTGGGGTTTTATATCGAGTTCTCTTTTGAAACAGGACACACAAATTAATGAATAGATAGTAGCTTTTCAAATTTTCTTTTGCAACTAGAATGTATCCACTTAACCCTAATTAAACTCAGACCAACTAATTCCAGGCAGTTAAGAAAAACATCTTGGAAGAAAGGTAATCTGATAGGGCAAAATTATTATTTCAGTGCGTGATCTGGGACATGTTGAAGATTAATTATTAGCAGCGTATGTTCATGGAAGGAAAATAAAAAGATGTCCTGTTAAGAAACACAGTTTTTCCTTCTGGCTTTAATAAAGTTATATCGAGTTCATTACGTATAAAAACTTAAGTGCTTCAAAATAAAAATTTGTATATATTAATTGGTCAGTCCAACACAACTGAATGTCTCAGCCTATAAACATCACTCCCTGATCCACACGATTCTGGCTAATGAAACATTATTCCTATTTTAAAAAAAGTTACTAACCTCCATTCCTCATTGTCTTTAAACTAGCAGCTACACTTACATTTATTCATCAAAAATGTCACTTCTTAAGTGCCCCCTGCCCCATATAGCTCTGGGTGACGTGCAGTGTGTCAGGGACCCACGGAAACTGGAAGCCAGGCTCCGAACAGTATTCCCTACTGCTCAGCTGAGACAGTCACCCTGTTACTCCTCACGGACAGACGAACGTACCAATTAGGGTGCACAGCGGATGAAGTATAAATACTGTAAGAAATGCAAGTATTGCCAGAATAACTAACTTTGGCTTTGTGAACAATAAGAAATCTTTAAGGTTGCTTTTAATCAAAAGTAGTACACTGAGAACAGTAACTAGTGGAATTTATCTGGAGACCTATTCAGCTCACACCATATTTCAGTTTCAACATACAAATCTTTTTTCCACAGAAAAGTGCTTTTTTAATTTTTGAAAGACCATTCTATCTCTAAAGAGACCATTAGGATCGGTTTTCCATTCTAACCAGAAATTCCTATCTTCTCAAACAGCTCCAGCTCCTCCAAAATAACCAAACTGTCCTGAGCTTTCTAGCATACTTACCTGCCAAAAGAAACACATACTTCTAAAGGAGCAACATTAGAAAACCGAGCAGCATTATTTAATGGCAATGAAGTTTGAATGAGCGAAAAATATCCTTGCTTTTCTTGGAATTACAATTATCAAAGGTTTAGCCTAGAAATGCTCTTTTTTTAATTAGGCTACTAGGATAAGCCGCCTTTATCCATTTGTTTTTTCCACAGACTGTTATCTTTAAAGATCTGCTATCTGCAAGTTAGAGATGATCTGTGTTAACACTTTAAAGATTCATATTTGTGCACATGAATGCTATCCTGAATTTTCTAAATTGATATTCCCCAAAGTTTTGCAGTTTTTTACCTCAAAGTTTTACCCTTCAGTAATTTTTATTTGCACATCACACTATAAAACATTTGATTTAAAATCTTAAAGACAACACAGTCCTGTCAGGCACTTCCCAACACACAGTAATGTGGGCCATATGCACCAGCTTTTTCTGCTATATGTAGTCAAGAAAGACACAAACCATATATAGGTACATGGAACGGAATGTAAGTATGTACCAGAGTATCTAACGTTTCATCTTCCCAGCTTGCCTACTACTCAGAAGGGATTTGTGCAGTTATGAACCTTATTTTTCACATGTACTCCTCTCCTCATCTCAGGCACTAAAAGTTTTAGAACAACTTTCTCATCCATAACAGGTCAGAACATTTTGACTACAGACCACACACAAAAAGCACAACTTTACAGCTCAGGTATTTCAAAGGCTACCAAGATGATGCTGTATAAATTCCAGAGGTCACGGTGCTTTCAGCCGCCCTCTAGGAACTGCCAAGCTAAGAATGCCAAAGTCCCTCTTTCAGTTCAACAACAGTGGAAATTAGGGTCAGTATGCACCTTTATTGTCGGGAAAGTTACAGCACGGAGACAGTAACTTACAAGGTACATACAGAATACAGGATTATTAGTTATCCCTGAAGAGTCCCATTGCCTTCTTGTAGAGAACGGTGAGAAAGATTATGTATACAAATTACTTTTTCAACTGGCTTTCAGGTCAGTATTTTTAAATACTAACATTTCATTAGATATTTCCTTCATGAAGTTATTGACAAAACAGTGAGATTTTTGTGTGTCATGGGGGTTTTTTGGGGTGGTTTTCTCCTTTTTTTTTTTTTTTTTNCATCAAAGATGTAATGCTACACTTTTCTCAGTAGTAAGAGAAAGTGATATGTGAGATACCAGATCTTTTATACTGGAATTTTGTATGTTATTTTGTGATATAATTTATGGCACAAAATCTTACAAAACTTTGACATTTTCTATTTTTTATGATTTGCAGTTACTGTACATAGCAATAAAAGTAATTAAATATATACCACCTTTATGAAAAAAATTGTGATGTTAAGTTCTCCATTTTAAACATAACACAATGTAAACTCTTCTGCAAATGTCAGAGTCTTTCTATCTGTAGACACACAAAAGCTCATCTTTGTACTGCTACCTCTTTCCTCTGTTCGAGAAAGCGCTGAAATCAAATAGGAAACACTCTGAGGCACAATTGTTGAGGTGTTCCTGAGGGACAGTTACAGTTTCATGGCTTAATCACTCCAACTTTCTATTTTGTTAATAATGTAGCTGAATAAAAACGATCTGATACTACTTGTGCATTCATTTTAATGAGTCCCTGGAAAGAAACTCCTGGAGTGAAGCATGCCCAGATCTCCTGAATAAGCAGGAAAGCTTCTGCGCAAAAATTTGAAATATCTTCAGTTTATATACATCAATAACATCTTTTTGATCCTGAATCCCTATTCCGCTTCAAAGAAAAAAAAAAAGAAAAATAAAGTTTTACAGAAAGTTTTAGTTAAATATGAAAATCAGTGCCTGAGCTAACAAAATCCTCAAAGCCCAGCTTCCCCTTCCAAGTCTCAGTATATTAATCTCCTTTCCTTTTAGCTGCTCCAGTTCTTGCATAACAATGCCATTTCCTGAATTCAAATCTCCACAAATAAACCTTAAAGCTGAATAATACTTTATTAAGCTTTATGAATATTCCCTTAAGTAGGACATCCTTTTAAAGCTGGGGTACACTGTCACAATTCAGCATCATTTTCTTAGCACTTTCAGAGTAAGAATCAGAAGCACTGTTGCAATCAACAACCTTACTGAAACATGAAACTACTACACTCTCCCGAGGAGATTTTCAACAAGGTACCAATGCTTTGTTTAAATACTCATCCCTCCATGCAGCAGCCCTGTATTTCTCTATGGATATGTATTTGGGCAAGCTCATAGGGAAATCCTGTACAGGTATTTTTAAAGGAAGAAAAAGCACACAGCTAGCATCCTCCGCCTTTCTGTACAGCACGAAACCACGTACCTTTCCCAAATGTTCAAACCGTCAATGTTTAAACCTTAACATAAGTCGTTATTCCAGTAAAATACGAAAATTAGAAAAGTATTTGATCTATGAAAGATGCTCAGTTTTGATCTGCCTGCTAGGTAGTTCCTTTCATTCCTGGTATTCCTAGTGAAAATGCTCACTAGAGGCTAAAACCAAGTAATTACCGTGTTCAAGCTCCTACCTGAACACAGGCTGGAGTTTCTGTGTGTTAGATACCATCTAAAATGTGCTACCTGAAGCATGACTTGCAGGATGAGGACGGCAGTTGATGGCAATGAAGATTGTAGATGGACATGGTCCAGAGGAGACTTTTGACTAAAAGTGCATCACAAGCAAGGAAAAAATGAATCATCTTTAAAAGCAACTACTACGGGGAAAAAAAAAAAAAGGTATTGGAGTTCAGAGGGCGAAATTTATTTCACAATTAGGTTCATTAAAGCAAACTGTTCACTATTGCAGTTTTAGCATCTAGTCAAGACCCATGAAATATCTTTTCTCAAAGGGGCTGGAGACTAAAATCAGTATTACTAATAAAAGATTAATTACCTGTTGTAGATTTAACATTTTAAAAATGTCTTTGTAGTAAACCCCAGTGAAAAATACTGAATGACATTCAACAGGACAAGACTGTTTTGCACATTGAAACTATAAAAGTTTAACGCACAAGGAAAAATAAGTAAGGACTTAAACAAGAAACAAAAGGACACAATCTTTCAAAGTCCCTAGTCTACCGTGGTGACAACTTAAACTTTTTTTTTTTTTTTTTTAAATCAGCTGCACACCAATATCCATATTGGGGGTTGGACTAGATGATCTCCAGAAGTCCCTTTCCAACCCTGACCATTCTGTGATTCTGTGATCCATACTGGTCTGCCCCAAAACTACTTGCTTGACGGAGCAAATACTCAGTACCTTTATAATCTCCATTATTTAGCACAGCAAGCAAATGCTGACAGCGGAGTATGCCATGGCAAGGTGAAATGCCAAGTAGTGGAAACAGATGAGTCAAAACCATACTGTGCCAATGCAGCCCAAGCACCACTTTCCTAAGGAATGAGGAACAGAAACCAACGCAATTTTTAAAAACTGATCTTGGAAATATACAAACCAGGAAACAGCCTTAGAGCTCTTGGAGTGGTGCCACTATGATCAGCATCTCGTCACCTCCCTCCCCATGCACTCCTTAAGATAAGCCCTCTATGATGAGCCTGAAAAATCAACTGAAATGAAAGGGAAAAATCTAGAATGATGGATTAGATCTTAAGGTATAACTAACTAAAAAAAAAAATAAAAATAAATGGAACCCTAAAACAAAATTACAGTTTAATCCACCATATTTCAGCTCACTGTGTTATACTGACATCTCTAATTCCTCGTATCTTAGAAGTCTTGACATCTGTACCAAAGTTTTAATCTGAAGCTAAAACCTGAGTGAAATTTACATGGTATGAATACAGCAGTGTAGAAAACATTATGAATGACAGAGCCTTTCTTAGCGTGCAAAGGTACAAAACATGTTTACAGGGTTTTCTCCTCTGAAATGTCCGAACTTATCCAGTAAAAAGTTTACCTTCAAAATTATCTATTACTGTATACTCAAAAATGTTTAGAGCAACAAGGTTTTGGATCTTTGACTTTCTCTTTAAACAGTACGGAAGCAGCTGAGCCTTTCTGAACCCATAAGCATGTTAACAAAACATTTCTTAAGGTACAGATTTACAAACCTTGTGAGAAGATACAAATCTGCACTTTTGGTCCACAGGACTATCCCTCCACTTCTTTGGCCGCGTGCTCACAGCTGTAGCTGATGAAAGTGCTCGTGGGTTGCGCAATCAGCTAGATAGATGTGGCTCCTAATCTGGCTGGAAACTAATCCTCCCCACAAGAAAATTTCCAGCCAGATTACGAACTTGATTCAGCTGGTCACATCTGCACAAGTGCTAATACTGCTGAGACCCCCTTTCTTTGGCCGTACTGCCAAAGATCAGCTTAACACAATCAAGAAACTGCATCTGCAGAACCACAGTTAAGTACCTCCTCTGGGATGGCCACTTGTAAACAGCTTCATGCTTTTAATATTACTCCACTTCAAGATTATACAGAAGAGGCATCTTTAATTTTCCTAGCATGTCATTTCACCTTTTTTGCAAGTTATTTCTGAGCATAGAAACACATTTAGAGAAAATACTCTTCCAAATATTATGATAATTCTTATGTAAAAACTTGAATTGGGCATGGTATAACAACATATTTTCAATAAATTCTAAGACTTACTCCATTCTACTGATTTCCTATAAATCACATATTGGTATTCTAAGAAAATGAAGTTTGTTGCTATGTGTGTCTTCCCTTAACAACTGCCAACCAAAGAAAAGGAGAGTTAGGACTACAAATGCATCTTAAAATCTGCAAATTTTGCAAAAATTTGCACTTTTGTGAATAATTTTGGTCATGAAACCGACATTTTTCACTGCAAAAATTTCTGTCCACCTTTTCTAAACATGAATAGACTTGTATTTCCACCCCAAATCTTACCATTCCAACTTAACACTTAAATTTTTCCAGTGACCTCAAGCGCTTCCATTTCCCTTTAAGTCCCAAAGGGAGAATCAACATCATAAAAGCTCTGTCTGAACAGATACCAGATCCATTACTGTATAATCTATTGGATAACAGATCCATAACTATGAAATATTTATTTACATTTGGCACGTGGATATCAAACACAATCAAGTTCATTAGGCAGTTTGGTCCAAGGACATGTTTCTTGCAAGAATTATTCCAAGCTTTTGCAAGAAGTTGGGGTATGTTTTGAATCATCCCAGTTTATTTAGAATACAATAAATCTGTAGAAAAATAAATTTTTAAATTACAGATCACATATTCAATAAATTCTCACAGAATCACTGAATTCCACCACCCCCTAAGTAAAAGTCACAGGAAAGAGAATGCTCGTACTGTTTTAAATTGGTCACTTCAGTTTTGCTTTGTGTCTTTTCAACCTGAATAGAAAAATGGAAGTAATTTTCTTACCCTGGCAACAGCTTGTCTCTTGAATACATGTTAATAGTTGGCTTTCAGTTTTGAAGATGAGATTTGAGTAGTTCTCTGAACAAAATCCAAAAATCAGCAGCTATTACCTAAAGGAACTATTTTCTTCTGGGGAGAAATTTTGTACCTTTTTTCTCAGACTCTCACAAAAAGGATGTAGTCATTAGTAGAGAGACAGAATTTTAGGTTGGTCATTTTTTGTGTGGCTCTGAGTTTGGACTGAGGCAACAGGATAACAAATTCACTAAGTCCACCTCCCATATCAGTTAAGCTGAACTTGTGGGAAAATGGAAAATGACACCTAATTTAGCATCTGGAGGGAGGTGGTAACTAAAGTTATTGATATATGGATATAGGAAAACCCAATTGTATTTTATGCATATGTAACAACCCAAGAAGGAAAGAAAAAGAATTGAAAGTTACCAAAATACAACGGCTTCAATGCATTATGTCAACAGATATTTACTGTCACAAATTTATTTGTTAATTTGTAGCGAACAGATTTGGCACATCAGAATGAAATCGCTAAATAATCCTGCCAAAATGTTTTTGAGACTAAACTCCTATGAGAACCTGATGGCAAGCAGACAGGCTTTTTATTCTGATTTTCATTAATAATGCAAAGCCAGCAAGACTAACCATCAACTACAACAAGTTACAACCTCACTTGTGAAAAACAAACCATTCCAAATACTATAAAGATGATGAAAATTATCTAAAAGACAGTGCAGCCTATGAGAAAGATCAGCTTTGAAGATAGGGATTGCAATTTGATGAGTTTCACTTTTGTTTATATGCAGTAGAATAGTACACCTGAGAAGGTACTCCAACAGCCATCTTCTCAGTTTTATAAATAAATATCTTCTGTTATATTCCTAATTCCATCAAGATGAAACTCCTAAAATTTTGAATAGTGGGGAGCATTATTTTAAACCCCCAAAATTTAAACAAAAATTATTTTTCCAGAACTGCAACACCACTTGCAATATACTCAGAAGACAAATTCTGCTCATGTTTTCCAGTATTAAAAAGCAGATGGTTTTTCTTGCATTAACAACACTTGATTATAAAATAAATTTCGCCTCTCTGTAAAGAGAGGAGTGAACATAATGTCTCCCTTAAGGCACAACTTTGAGGTATGAGGATATTACTTCAATTTCTTTTTCAAATGCTGTAGAGAAGGATGACAGAAAGAAACAGCTTCCAGTTGTCATGTTCCTAATCCGTCTAGTCTATAAGATGGCTCCGCTCCAGATTTCTCTAATAAGCTCTACTAAAGCACAGCCCTTCACTGTCCTTATAACATGCATACTGCAATCTGTGTGGTCTAGTTAGACTAGTTGAGGGAAAGCGTTTTGGGGTTTGACTTATTATTTTTTTAAAACCTGGGATAGCAAGAGAAGGTCATTTCATTTAAAGAACCCACAGGAATCTCATAATATTTCAAATATTTTTATTTGTGTGTGAAGATAGACATTTGTGCAGGATGTGGTGGGGAAATTTTGGGTTTGTATATTAGTTTATTTTGGGCAGAGAAAGATTGCTAGTTTCCTACCAGTGTTTTTGCGAGATTATTTTGCAAAACTGCCTATAGTATTGATTGCCTGTTAAAATTTGAAATTTGTGGAACTCATGAAACAGGTTTCTAACCCTAACCTAAGCCTAACATCAATGCAATCGGTCAACAGCAAAAAATATGAAAAAGGGAAACAAATCTGTGTTGTTTGGATGTGGGAGAATAATAAGTAAGTACCACTGGTACACTCAAATAGCAGAGCTACACGTGGGGAAATAGACTGCATTCAACTATATATGGAAGGAGGAGGAAAACCAGGAAGGGGCATAAATAAAGGGCAGAGGAATGAACGAAGACTGATTGGGTAACAAAACCCATGCGAAGTGGACCGTCTTGGACAGATCTGATATAGCAGAGATCTGATCTAGTGCGCTAGGAATTCTTCGGCAAAGGACAGGTAACATTTACAACAGTACACAAGACTTAAAATTCAAAGCATGCTGTTTCACTAAGCCCAAGTCCTGAAAATAACTTTATTTTAACCACGTCCTAGATTTTGTCACAAATGCTCGTCTAGCCTATAAATGTTTCATTGCATTATTAAACAACAAATTACTGACTGCCTCCAAATTTTTCTTTTAATTTAAATAAAAGCATCAGAAATGTACAAAAATAATCTGAGAGTACAGGTAAGTAATAGTTTATTTTGTGACAAACTCAACTCGGAACATCATCATCTCCCCACCCAGCTCTCCTAAATCCCGCTGCTGCTGCCATTCTACAGACTTGCTGCTGCCTCTGGTCCACTAACACAAGTTGTTGCGAGGGGAAGCTGCAAAACAGTGTTTTACGCCTGATGGCTAAGGAGATGAAAAAAACCATATAACAACTCATTCTAAGTGATGCTGACCACCTTCTGCATGGCCACGGGTTGAACTGATTTGGGTAAACAGTAACTCAGCTAAATAAGCATCACTCATCTCATTCCCAGTCTTGTTGGGATCCATTTCTTGACACAGCTACACAAGTACATGTGCTAGCACAAAATCAAGAGGCGAGGGTTGGGAGTAGTAGGGCAAGTCTTTAAGATGGTTTATGCAATATGTGCGCCAAAACACTAACCAGAGACTGAGAGTGCAGATTCAGGTAACAATTAATGGATTACAAGGCTAGCAACAACCAGAAACGATCGGGACATTTCCCTCTCTGCCGGCCCTGGAGCACATTCTGTTACCTTCTCACATGCTTCAGTCCTATTCTCACCTGACCCAGATGAGCTCTTTCAGGGCTGCAAACCAATGTAAATCTTTAACAAAAGTTACAGTTGAGCAGACTTAATAGCTTGCTGTTATTGCCAGAGATATTGCATAGGTCCCTCCTGCTTACCACGTTCCTGGTGCCAGTCTGACTCCCTCCTTTGTGTTGATTCTGATGTTTATGAGCTTCCTCACCGAGCCAATTAGAATTGCAAACCTATTGCTAAAACCATCTTTTCTTCACTGGATTAATTTTCTGTTGCTTTAACAAGTTGAATCAAGTTCAGTGGAGAGCCCACAGGTGCTGGTGACAGGGGAAGAAGCAGAAGCATGCAGCTGGGGAGAGGAGGGAAGATGGAAGGAAGAACTAGGCTATTATTTTTGGATTAATTTAGGTGCTGTTTCATGCTACAGCTGAGAGAAGGAAAGGAAATAAGATCTATAAAGAGAAAAGTACTGCTGCAGGGTAATTAAGACCTAGGAGTAAACATGCCAAATGGTGTTTGCCACATCACAACAAACAAATGTGAATCAGTACTTGAGCAGAGGAAGGAATGTTTTTTCTACTATTCAGGAAGCACTTCAATTGTTTGGAAAAGGTGTGAGTCATTAACTCCCCGCATGTACAAGTGAGACATCCAAAGCTATAAATACCTGACATACTTCAAGGGCTCTTTGGAATGGAAGAATAGAAATCTATATGTACTTTTTCAAAATTACAGAGGCATGAAGCCATGCATCATTTCACAGGTTTTGATTTGTTGTGTTTAGGCTCTTCTGAATGGTATTATCCAAGCATGACGAGCTATAACCTTGAAAGGACCCGTTTTCTTGCTTCTGATGCTTTGGATAGCTGAACAGCTATTTGGGATAAAACATGACAAGTGCATAGGACTTGACAATATGCTATTTTAATGCAACGTTTTTGTATGTCTGAATTTGTAGCTTATCACAGCCATTAAGTGAAATTACCTTTCTGATGGCAACTAAGAATCTCATTGGCAACAGTTGCATGTCATAAAAACAATCCTCCTACTCCTCATTCTCTTTGATTCCATGTCTGCTTGTAGGAGCAGAGCATCAAGGCAGTAAGAAAGTTTTACTGTGATCTTGCAACATCGATTTTTACTTAAACTGTAGGATTCTTCAGACTGTAACACACCCAAACTCTTCTTAATCTGTTTATAACTCCTAACATAATTTATTCCTTTTAAACACAGGTTAAAGGCTGGTCAGACTTCAGAGGTGGTTTTCGTTCTCAGGTGAAAACCACCACAGTATCACAGAACACCAGTGGATTAAGATTATAAACGCTGGTGAAGGGCTTGGTTCCTAATCTAGATTTAGCTAGTCTGGCTGCTTATAGACAAATATTACTATAATAATCAAAGTATAGACCCTGTTCCTTCAGATCTGCAGCTTTAATATTTTTCCCTGGGAAAGTCATCAAGTTGAGATGGTATTAAACTCCTACACAATCCTTCTAGACAAAAGTATGTTTTCTCCGCATGATGTGTTCTTCAAAATGATTCTTTCAACGCCTTCTACCTTGGATAAAAGGGATTCCAAAGAATACTGATGGACTACACACAATCACCCTCCAGGCACTTCCAGAAGGGAATCATAAAATACCCCAAGAGTTCTGGATAAGCCAGGTTCGGGGAGTAAATGCACTTACTCTGCTGTGACTGACAAACTCCTGGGAAAACTGATTGCACAACAGGAAGAGGGCAAAACAGGGCTTAAGAGCTTGGATGCACATGAGACTCATTCATTTACCCCTGACCCCAAATCTCAGAATAGACATACACAAGAGGAACACAAAAAAAATAGGCTTAGCTTTGTGTAAGCACACGGAAACTATGATTTTACAGTATCATAAATACTTAATCACACTTTTATAACACTAGTGATATCCTTTCTTAATTCAAATTATTTCAAAAATTCCTATTAAAAAACTCTTTAGAACTATATTTCTATTTTCCTTAATTTAATAAAAAGACTTAAGAAAAACAATACTTTTATGAAGAACTTTCCCCCTCCAAATCTATTTAAGCTGTTTTGTCTTCACAGAGACTGACCAGGTATCATCACAAGCTGAGGCTACAAAAAGTGATCTGTAAAACCTTTCGTTCCTCTGACAAAGAGGTTTTTGGCATGTAAAAGCCTGACTGCCCAGACTGTCATTGCATTTGAAACAGTGGAGTCTGCATTTAACTAGTGCTACATCACACACAATTTCATTACTGTTGGGAAACCAGTAGAATATTCAGTGATATCCCTTCCTTTGCTAGTAAGTTCCAAGCTTTGTTAAATTCTGTCACTTGGTGCAGGCTTTTAGTTGTTGCACAGTTCATATTACAGTCTTTTCAGAAAGTGAGCAACTTTCTGTACACTCAATAAAAAAATAAGGCTGTTTTAAAAACCTAGAAGCCCGAAACATATATTCACACTTATTGCTTCAGAGCAAGCGAATCAAGAAACACTGATGAGCTCATCATGAAAAGTTTCTGCATGCCAGAGCCGCCCAGACTGCAATGCGATAACACAGAGAACCAGGCAAACTACACAGCTGGATTATCCTATTGACATATTTGCACATAGTCACCAGGGTAATGCTAACAATTTGTGTAATATAAGACATTTAAATTAGCTTGCACTGTGCCATTTATGAATCTTACCTCTCCTATCATCCCAGGAAGCAAACTGCTACCGTACTAAGGCCTGATACAGTTACCTTTGTGTAAGCATCTGAAGGACAGTAAAGCGTAAATAGCTGTTGCTGTGAAGTCATGAGCTAAATTTGCAGCACATTTCATACAATGGTTCTCTAACACCGCAGCAATAAGAAAAACATTTGTCTCACTTTCAAGAAGTCTAAGGTAGTGGTAGGGCTTTTCAGACTGGAATCACAAATCACTTAACACTCTGCAATTTACAAAGAATCTAGAGGATGCAGGTTTTCCACAGCAGGGCCCCGTCAGGCTGCTGAGCCAGCTAGAAATCTTCCATGATCTCCTTGAACGCACATTCTTGGACTAAAATGGACAAAGTGGAAAAAGCTAAATATGCAAAGAAACAGACATACATGTATAAACCCATCCAAATGCTTAAGAGAAATATCTCTTTAAAAGTCTCATTCAAATGATGGCAACATACGAAAGTGATTCTTCTCAAAACAAACAACTGTAGAAACCTACCACAGAAGTACATTTCTGTGTTTATGCAGCAGAGGTATACTGTCAAACAGAGGAGGCACAGCCCCTTGCTGTTTACTCAGCCTAACAAATTTTGTCTTAAAGAAGCAGGTTGATAGTTTTTCCTACTGCATCCACGTATTGTTTCCCACATTACCAGTCATCTGAAGAATGGAAAAAAATACATCACTTGAGAGTGGGCTGAAGGTATCAGTCAAGAAGTGAAAACTTGATCTCGTCAGATGCAGTGATTTATCAAACTACTGTTTCAGGGAGAATATGGCAAATAACTGTGCAAGCTCTTTTCAGCACAAAGTAAAACAAGTTAAGTTTAAGATCTTTAAATCCCCTAACAGTGATGTAAACTAATGTGCTTCACTCTGTACTGAAATCAGCTAAGTGGTATTGCAGCTTCGTTCTGCATTTCTGATGCAGGACAGTGACCTGCAGTTGCGGGATGACTTATCCTCTTCACAGGTACCAACTTGGTCTAGAAAGAATTTATCAGTCTGCACCAACAGAGAGCAGAACCGAGTTGAAGGAATGTGGCTGACAGGTGTAAGAACTTCATGAATACTTGAATCAAAAATAAAAGTCTTAAAAAAGCATTAAATATTTTGAAAAAAACCGAAGCTTTGTTAACCAATTTTTTTTTTTCCATAGTAAAGGGCCTCATTTTTAGAAACAGTAGTGGTAATGAGCACACACAATGGTCAGCAATCATCATCCACAGGAAAGATTTTGGGAACACATCAGTGCTCCAGGCTCTCAGCTTTGCCCCATTCCATTTTCTCTTTGATGTCAGTAAGTTATTCATCTTATTAGTTCAAGCTTTATCTTTTGATCAAACTTTTGTAATGTATAATTTGGAAATTAGTTTCTTAGAGGGACAAGAGCTGTCAAATAGTAACCCATATCAGATCAACCCCAACAAAGTGGTAACAGCTTAGGACAAGTCAGAGCCAAAGTTGGAATTTCAGAGCATCCGTGCAAATTATTATTTTTTAAAAACCACAGTGTTGACATTACAAGGGAAGAAAAGAGAGGAAAGATCATATCTTCCGAGCCCTTGATCAAATTACTTCATAATTCACCCACTAAACCTATCCCCTGGTTCCCATAAGAGACAGCAATCTGAGACAGAACAAGCTTGTGGATTTTAGGGCATTAAGGGAGAAAAGGGAACAAACTACAATGTTGCAACTAAATCTCTAGAGGATGTAGACGCATTCAGAGGTATTTTAACTAACAAAGTAATTTTATGGAATTTTTCGGATATAAAAATAGGGAGTCAACTTGAAATGATCCACAATCTATGTGCGAGATATACAAACTACGAGCACAGAACTATATAGTGTCTGCAATTTCCTATGGTTTCTCTCAGCTAACCTTTTTTCAAAGTAATTGTCAGAGATACTAGATTCCAGTATTTTGAAGATGGTATCTGGTAGTTCTTAATTTATCCTAGCTCCCATCTTTGAGGCAATTCCGTTTCTGTCTCAGTGCCTAATTTCCATTTTACACATCCTATAATTGTGTTTGTCCTTTCGTCCTTTAAAGTCGACTTCTAAAAGATTCTCATCGTTAACACATCTACAAAGAACAAACAACTTGCTCCCTTTCTGGGTCCTTTGGTTGAGATATAATTATTAAAATTATAATTATTTTTTCTTACATATTTTAGAAAGTTGGAAAGTGCTTTAAGTTGCTCTTTTACAAAAAGTTGTGGGCTTGGATATTGCTTTCTTCTGGAAGGGATGTACGCTTTGCAGAGTTTTCAAGATCCTTAACCTGCAAGCTAACTCGTTGCATGCATTACTGTTTACTCCGTCTTCTACCAAGTCCTGGCTATTTTTGATGATATTTAAATTCTTACAGCTTTCCCTTGTATATTTAGGAACTACTCCTCCCAGCCCAGAAATCTTATGCAGGGTTTCTAGAATTTCATACTAAGGTTTTTAAACATTTTACTTCAGCTCATCTACTTTCTCTCTCCTTTCTCAAATATACAGTCTTCTTATTTTCTTAATGGGTAACGCACAATCTTTTTCTTCTTAGGATATGGATACACTAACACTTTTTAACCTGTAAAACTAAAAGCTGGCAAGTCCTCACCCAAGATAAAAAAATGTGAAAAATAACTCACAACGTTGAGCTATGCCTGTTTCATGATACAGACTCTTTTCTGTATAAGAAAGTATAAATAGTGTCCACAGCTGTTCAATTTATCCTTAGCCATTAAATGTCTCCACAATCTTACAATTTCTAAAAGTGTCTGCATTGCCTACAAATGAGCTGCATTAATATAAACAGCACATGAACAGCCAGAGACCCCATAAAACAAAAGCCCTAAGTGCAGAACTTGACTAAACTTGAAGTGTCACCTTCAGATTTAAAAAATAAGAGCTCGTAACTATTTCACAGTTGATCAATTGCCAAGAACACTTTCCAATGTTTTGATCCGACAGCCTTGAATTCCTGGTTTTATACTCCTTGAGAAAAACGAGAGCTTGCTTGAAAAGCATACAGCCAACCATCTCCTCTGTACTCTGACTCGCCAGCGAGCTTATGTACTGGAGATAGTTTGCATCCTGCTGAAAGTTCACGAATTCTCTAGTTTGACCGAAACACCCAACACCCTCCTGATAGCACAGATGATGAAATAACCTGGAAAGGCTGACAGCTTAAAACAAAAGGATCAGCCGAACAGCTAGGCACAGTAAAAAAGCCAACACACTTCACTTACAGCACTTTGCAGAGGAATAAGTGAGACTAAAATAAGCTGTACATTGTATCTTATCTCCATTTTAAGAATGAGCAAGTTTCTAAACCTCTTTGTCTCAGTTTCCAAGGCTACAAGTAAGGCATGACAAAGGCAGGAAGAAAATCCAGATATTTTTTGGCTCCCGTGGGTTTTTTTCTTTTTTTTTTTTTTTTTTTTTTTTTTTTTTTTTTTTTTTTTTTTNGAGCCATCTTATCTTCCTAAACTGTAGGCTTTAGGTATTTAATCATACATATTATTCTGTGTGCAGCCTGGGTTTTTATGGTGATTCTAATCAGCTTTCCTTTTTGCAAATCTGGCCAATTGTTTGGTGATTAAATTTGATCGCTTCTTGCTTATATGCACTTGGAAATAATCAAGGAAACAATACCCCGACCAGTACTAGCTGAGGAAAAGACACGTTCCTATAAAATAAAGTTAAACCAAACTATTTTTAAAGGTATGCAAATGATGTGAGAGAAGACAGGAAACCAAACGGAAAGTGTAAATCAAACCCATTGTTTTGTAAAATTTCAGGAAAGGCTTTTAAAAAATGGCTTTTTCTACTTTTCTCCCCCAGAATTTCTTTGTTCACTACAAAAGGAAACACAAAGCAACAGGAAAATGAAGTGATGTCCCTCCTCCACAGAGAAGTAATGAAGTCTCCTCCCCCTTCCAAAGGGGATCACAGTTTGCCAGCTTTGGCAGCCACTGTGGTATTTAAAATAGAAATGAATCCCAAAATGCGATTTGGCAAACGACCGCTGACATATTCTGTGAGTCTGTTTTCCCTCTTTTCCACTTCCTTTCTACCATTCTAATAGTATCTAGAGAAGCTTTCAAGCACCTCAAAGATTAAACGCACACGTAACTAGCATCCAGACAAAGAGTCCCATGAACTTTAACACAGAGGCAACATATGAATCAGACAGACCTATCTTTGTAAGGAGAGTGCTCCTTGTATGGCCAGTGCCCAGACTGCTGTGACATTTCAAACAGCTGTTCTTATTCTTACATACAGCTTGCGTTTTAAGGGAGGCACCCTATATGCCTCCCGAGACCTGAAAGCATCAGTTGATTTCTCCCAGTTGATTTGTCATTAGTAAAAGCCAACACTATCAAATTTTGCAATTGGCTCCATCCATTTTTCAGCACGCATAGGCAGGACTAAGATTTCCACAATACAGTAAGTTTTCACCTGCAATGAGGTGAATCCTACAATCCAGAACACACACTATTTTATAGATATTTTAGACAGAGCACGCAATGCTGTGTTGAAAGAAAATGTAAGGGCAAAAGATGGTAGTTGAATCAGAAAAATATGAACCCTTCACAAGGATATCCGAATACACTGCCAGACTGAAGCACGCTAGCTGGAGTCAGTATGCAAGAAACTCCTCCAAAACCAATTGTTTTTGAAAAAAATTATTTAATATGAAACACAAGTTGGCACAGGGTGGGAACAATAAGCCAGCTGTCACAGATGTTTGAAGCAACAACAGAAAGCACGTTTTACTAACGTAGATAAGAGCAGATCATGTGGCAGGTATAACTGCTATTTCATTGGACTTAAATCTTGAAAACCACTGACTTCTCACTAACTAGGAAGCATTGTATATGAATTAGTCCAGTCTAAGCATTCACAGAATGAAAGCAGTTAAGTATTTCTGAATCCACAAAATGTTAGTTTTAACATGCAACTAGCCAGCCAGCCGACTGCTTTATATAGTAGTTTCAATTTGTAAGATGGGCAAAATGTCTTCAATATATTTATGCAATATCATCCCATTACCAAAACATTCCTGTTCAGTATCTTGCAACATACCTCCAGAAAATTTCAGGACCAAAATTTTCCCATTCAAAGAGTAAAGAAACTTTCCAAGTGTTTTTAACCAACATTTTGTCTTTCATATGTTTTAAATTTTAGAATTTTTATAACCCAATCCTGAGGTCTGACAGTCATTTCTACTTTGCCATCAATGAAACTGTTCAAAGGCAGCATCAGGAAGACTCAAAGATTGATTTCACAGATCGTTAGTCCAGGCAGTGTTTGTAAACTGCTGACCCAAAACCATGGAGAATTGCTAGGGCCTTGTGGATTGAAGGGAGACTTACAGCTTGCTAGACAATTTAAATTGATTTGAAACCTAAGGTTAGCCTGTTAGTTTTTCCTAAAAAAACTTTTAAGAGTTCATTCTAAATGAGTCATATTAGCCCACACAAGCAAATCAGCACATTGTTCTGATTTCCCCTCCCTCAAAATGTGTCGTGTTCTTTCAGTACAATACTACTGCACAAATAATTCAGGACTTGCCAAAAGCTACCAGCAAGCTCTAATTACAGCCGTCCTATTCTGTATATTCTTAAATCAAAACAAAACTAAATCAGCCTGCTAAAAAACAGACAGTACTTCAAAATGTCCAATGCAGATTAAGAAATAAATCTCTGTAATAAAGTATTAGCCAGATTAGCCTGCTTCAGAACCTCAGTGCAGAAAGAGCCTCATTTCCTTGCTGCAAGATAAGACTTTGGTGCACATATGAAAACTGCTATGCAAAAGAAATGACAAAAAGCATCAATTAATTTTACCAAGTTATTTTAATGCAGATCATTGCTACTAACGGTACTTCCACTTTGCCTTTTTGGCTGCTGTTTCCAACTGATTCAGCTCGACGAGTGAGAATGTTTGCATTGTCAAAAGCTTTTGTCACAGTCAGCATTCTGTTGAGAACACTATGCTCTATTTTAGATTTCAGTATATTTTACAGAACAGTTAAAAAAAATTATGGGTGCATGTCATTCTGCCAATCATTCTCATCTTATCAAGCTTCAGTCATGACCTGACACAATACCAAAAGACTTGAATGCATTTTACTGTTTTGCAGACAGCCTGTTTGATCCCTTGTCACAAATGATGGAAAAAGTGATCTTGAGGTCAATGATGAAACTGGAAAGTACTTACTCAGTTTCTGACTTGGGAGTTTAATGGCAGAATCATCCATGCCCTAAAAAAGGCAAAAACCTATTTACTCTAGGTGCTTTTCTATTTTAAAATTGAAATTTCTGATTAAAACAATCTGAAAACTAAGCAACAAACTAAGCATCATCCCAGTTTCCAAGTTTTCCCTGTTGCTGAACAATACAGAAATTAATTCCAAAGATTACTCCCAAATCACATGCTAACTTCAAGTATTCAGCCATGAGAAAAGTAAATACTCATCAGCAGGTTTGACTGCAAGCTTCTGATATGCAGTGTAGCTCTTCCAACTCAGAGACAGAAATATTTAACTAGCAAAACCTATGGTTGCTCTGAACAGACCATAACACATGACTGGGCATGTGCTTTGACAGCAAGTTATACCAAGAAAGATGACAATACAACAGAGTTACAAAAACAAAATATAACAGTGCCAGGATAAGCCTCTAGAAATACACTTTGTGATATAAAGCCATAAATCTTTACCATTTGACCCGAAGACTTAAATCTCTTAGAAGCAGTAGCCTAACTCAGTCTAACTGCAGAGGTCAAAAGACATACCCATACTGTATTATGGCAACAAAATTAATATTTACCATAGCTGTTTTCAAAAGGCTGGGTTAGCAAAGTGAGTAAGACTATGAGACTGCACTGGGTCCTCTTTTAAACACTGGAATAATTGACTTCAGGCAAGCATTTAGTTCTTTTATTTATTAAATCAGTGAATTATGGAGTCTTGGGTTTTGACTGGAGATGATTGAAAAAACCATTTCACTCTCCTGCCAATCTGCTTCCAACACAGAGACAGCTGGGATGCTCATTAAACGTTTCCTATATCAGCACTTTAAAGGAAAAAAAAAAAAAAGGCAAACCAAAGTCAGACCAAATTTCTGGAGAGATAGAAGCTTTAGTCACACTCCCCAGCCAGTGAAATGCTAGGTTCATATGCTGCTACGAGGAGTTTCTAAATCACTGTTACCTTCTACTGTCTACTCTGCAGATGAAAATGGACTCTTCCTGAAATGTGAATATAATTGGAGATTTAACACTACTTCCTAGAACAGCATTAGCAGCCGCTTCAACACAAATATGTCTGTAAGATATACATGGACACGTCCAGACAAATTTGAGCTCAGACACACAGTTCTCTGTATGAAAAGAATAAATGTCTCCTCTTTGAATGAAAGCTTGCAGAATATATTTCTTCCCAATAACACTAAAAAGTTGATTTCGAGATATAAATCTTCTCTTAACCTGGGGATTTCAGAGCAACCTGTTGTAGAATGATCACATCTGTCCAAAATCTTCATGGCCAAAGGTATTTACAATCAGACAGTCCTCTTCAACTATCAACAGAAATTATATACCTTAACTTTCACAAATACTAAAATGGATCTGTTAATAACTGTTTTCTATAAAATTATAAATATATGAATACACATGCAAGATATGAATTAGCAGAAGTTGGTGCATGAAAGTGCCAGAACTGACTAGTTTGCAGAGCCAAACAAGAAAATAAGCCACAACTCTGAAAATTGTTTCTTCAGTTCAAGGACTATTTTTTCTTCCCCCCAAAAGCCATATTCTCTTTTCTAAGTCATCATTTTTTTGCCAGATTCCAAAGTAGGCCCTTCAGCCCCAAGTTAGCCTTGTCTACTAGCCTCTAACTATGCAGCGAAAGAAGAAATAAAGCAGAGAAAATGAGTAATTTGGACAAAAGTTCCAAAAACTAACAGCTTCCACAGTTTGTGCCAGTATTTTCTCAGGAAGTTATAATTTTACACAGAGCAAATTCCAATGATTTTGAATTCGAAAAGTACTAAAGAAAATATTTTCTACTCAAAAGACTGCATGTATAAGCCTCCCATATGAACTGTAGGGGACTACAGGTCTTACAGAGCAAGAAGATAGGGAAATCTCTCAGGTTTTACAGGGCTACAAGCAGCAAATACTTCACTAAAACCAAAATAAAAACCTGAGGTCATGCTCAGAACTTTAAAAAAATAAGTGTTATGTAATAAAAAGCACAAAGCTCGAGAGACTTGCTCATCTGAAAAATATGCCTAAAACCTTTCAAAAGGACACACTTATTCCAACACATCTTAAAGAGGCAGAAGAGATTATGTTCCCTCTATTTTCACATTGTGTACAGCTTTTCCAAAAGGAAATGCTTATTACTGGTTCTAGCATACCCTGTAAAACAGTGCAGACACATTATGGTTGCACCAATTAGCAAAGCAGCATTTAGAAAGATAGTTATCTTAATTCTTCACTTTTCTCTCTCACGGAAAACATAAAGGCGGCTGACTTATATTGTAATATATTTTTTTTCCTTATACTAATGGCTAGGTTTCTGATTTTTCAGGTACCACTCAATTAATTTCAAGAATCATATCACTTTTGCTCTCCGCATATTTTCTGGTCTTAAATGACACTGTCATGTACACCCAAGGATATGAAAGTGATGAGTTAATGTGATGTATAGAATGCATTCCTTATCAGCCTGAGAAAGGTGCCTTGTGAAGTCCATTCTCCTTGTACTTTTTAAGCTCTCAGAATACAAATTGAGGTTCAGTTCATCTCTCAAACTAATGAACAGAGCTTCTTTTTTGTGGTGTGACAGCTCTCCCATCTAAACTAGATAATAAAACCACTGCCAAGAAAAAAACAAGCATGTTCAAGAAAAACTGTTAGAGGTACAGATTGATGACTGCAAATGCACCTGAGACAGCAAGGCCCATTCTGATTAGTCCTAGAAGGAGACAGGAGATGCCCAGGCTTTTAAATGTCCACTGGAAATAATTTTTCAGAACTCTTGAGCAGATTATGCAGGCAGGGCAAATATTTTACCGTGCATATCTAATACACATCTATCTTCCCCACAAAACAATGACCCATGAAACTTCTGGAAGAGCTCATGAAAAAACAGTCATGGAAAAGAAACCTTGAACCATGTGGCAAAAACAACCAATTTAAAAGTAGCTGGGACCTACAAATTTAAAATACCTAAGTTGCAGACTTTTCATAAACCGGCAGGAGAAAGCCAAATAAAAATTACAAGAAAGTCTCTATTGCCTCCTGTTCACAAAAAGGAAAGAAATAAAGTTTTTAAATTATAATCAAAACTGTTCCCATATCACTGGAAATACAAGTTTGAATGGACAAGCATCTCGCTTATTACAAGCAAGAGAAATATATGAAGCTGTATCCATTTGCTGTAGAGACTGACTTTGATACAAGACTATGCTGATGAATGCTCCCTATAATGTATACACTAAAAACATATCAATACTATGATTTCTGGAAAAGGAGAGCACACATTTGTTTAGAAACTGATACTGATTTTCAATTATTTCACTTGTTCACTATTTTTTTTTTAATACACAGCTCAGCTATTTGCATCCAGCACAATCACTGCAACTATGAACCAATACTGGCTTGTTATTTTTCCAATATATTTTCAAACTTTTTTGGTCATTGTTATTTGATGGAAAAACTACACCAACTCTTTTAACCAGCAGAATATAAAAAAATTTCAGTGTGTTATCCGTATTTCAGGGACTACTGGCTGAACTTATAACCCCGTCTCAGCAAGCAGTGCTTGCCACTGAAGACAACATTATTCATTATATAGATTAATATTTCCTTCTGTGTTCTACAGATTTCATTTTGTTTGGATGTTTAACAACTTCTATATGAAGGGGCTCAAGCCAGCTTTCTACGTAGACAGACTGTGACTTAATATGCAAAGAAGTGCAGGTACTCAACTCCAGGGAAAAAACCCAATTATGTTACATTTAAAATCTTAAGAAATCTAATTCCCACTTATAGTTGAATGCTGTTGCTTTGGTATTGCACCTGTGTAATGCTATTTCCCATAAGAATTATTAGTGTATGCATGAACCTTCCATCAAGTGCCCTGGCAGTTGCATAGGAATGTTTTAGAAAACACTATTACACAGCCTTTTCCATAATCTCCTCTGTAGGGGGTTGAGCAGAAGCCCCTGATAACCTGTGTTGGTTATCTTTTTCAACATGTTTCTGTACAACACTGTTTCTGAGTCTGCAAATTTGGCTTCAAAAGGTCTGTCCGTTGCTATCTCCATTGTTCAGGAAGAGCTCTGTTGATTTACACTGATAAACAAAGATAATGTACAACCATAAGCAATGAAGTCAATCTGCAAAGGACAGAGTAGGAAAAAAGCCTGCAATGTTATCACCATTATGCACTACAAAGAAAAATACAGCCTTGTGAAAAAAAAAGGGGGGGAAGGGTGAGAACTGGGCTTTTTTTTTTGTTTAATGCACCACTTCTTGCTATTTACAATATTATGCAATCTAGTATGATTTGCAATGCTGTATTTAAAGAATGTATTTACTGAATACCATACTGATGCTGAGTGGCACTACCAATCAGAAAGGAACCCGATTCAGCTGCTCTCTTTGAAAGCAACTGCACAAACAAGCAAAACAATCAAACACTTCTCACATTCCAACAAGCAGGAAAACAGAGTTAATTACACAGAACACAGGAGAACTCACCATGACTAAAGCTCCAGTGCAGCTGAGGAATCTCGGTCTAACCGCTTTGCAATCTCACCTTAAACCTGCAAAGCTGTCGCATGAGGTTTTTCATGGCAACTGTTACTAACAGTATCTCTGTATCAACTGCTAAAAACAGGTACTTTATATACCAGAGCGCAACATTCCTTCAGATGTACCAGTTTCTGAACAACTCTCCTAAAGGAACCACCTTTCGAAGAGATTTGCTCCCACCCTAAGAAGATAAGTGGGTTAACTTGTAAGGAACCATGAACCAGCACCCTACCTGCCAACAGGTTCATGGAGCAAGATGACAATTACGATACCACAGCCAGAACCACTACAGATTACATGGTAAATGAAATGTATGTTAAGCTCTGCTTCTACTGACGTTTCCTCTAACAGGGATACTGCCTTTGCTGTATAAGAAATACTTACTTGGCAAAATTCATAGGCACAGGAGCACTTCACACTTCAGCAAGCTTTGTCCTAACACGCCTTCGTTTTCTGCACTTCCCAGGCAATCTTTTCCAGCCAGAGATAGTGACCTTTAAATACAAGTCTGCCCCATTTTAAGCAGGCCTGCCATGATACTTTAAAAGTGGTGGTATTACAATCGAAAGATACATTACTGACAGCTTCATTAGCAGCACGGCAGGTTTAAGACTTTCTTCCTAATAACCTGATATTCCATTCCTTTAAACAACTAATTTTTTAAAAAATTACCACAGTATGAAAACACAATTTTACAGACGTAAAGCTCTAAAATAGTCAACATTTACGCCTTGGACATATATTTAACACCAAGTTCAGCAAGTTGTTCCACTGACTACAACAGACTGCAAACTGTTGCAGGATCAGAGCACACATAACTGATCACGTTGAGAGTTTTCATGTGCCCCACATTCTCTGCATCTTTCCTATGAACTATCTCCCCGCTTCTAAAACCCGAGAATGTCCACAGTTTACAGTACAAAAGTAATTAAATAAACTATCTTCTCCAAAGATCATTCCAAACAGTAGGAGTCACGCTCCTTAACCATATAGTTACAGACTTAAAGTCTGAGACTAGAGAATATTGTGCAACCTGTTTTTAAGCAAAACTACCCAATCTCGATGAGGGAGGCAGAGAAAGACAATTAGCAAGGCTTAAAGCAAATGGAAAAACAATTACACAATATGACTTACTCCTCCATGGAAAACTCCCGGACTAATATTTATTCTCTCTGAGCTTGCATCTATTTGCATTAAACTTCAAAGTTTATTAAAGCAATATTGATGTAATTCTAAGCCTTTACAGAGAGAATCAGTGATTTCAATGTGGTTCCAAATGTGCTCAGGGGTTATACTGTGCAGAAGACTATTAGGGGCTAGTACAAGGTAGAGAGAAAGGCAAAACTTGCCTGAGGAAAAAAAAACCCACAACAGTGCTAAAAGACTAATAGTTACTCAAGGACAGTTTCAACTCGAGCTATAGAATTTTTAAGTTGTCTCTATTACCTTCAGACATGCATGTTTCTGAATTTACTGGCCAAATTGGGGGGAGATTATATATTTTTTAAAGTGCTCTTCCTTCCCTTTGCTGCATTACAAAAGCCCACAGAAAGGACACCAACAAGTATAAAAGCAAAACAGTGATACTCACCAAGAGGCTATTTGGCAGCTGTGACAACAGCAAGAGCATCTGTGATATGTACAGAGACTTCTACTAAGAGGGAATATACATGGAGTCAATGTAGAAGGATGTCTATATTTGTTCATGTTTATGACGTCCATTTAAATGTCTTTTAAATGTTTACGAAGGTTTTTCTGACAGTAAAAGCCTCAGAGCTGGAAGAATGGATATAAACATACACATGCAGAATTTACATCTTTTGTATTATATGCTGTCTTCCTCCTTTGGTGAGCTTTGTAGAGAGGCATGCATCCAAGAAAGAACATTTTAGGACTGAGATCTGCACTTATTTAATGGTTATTACAAAAACATGTAAGGTCAAACTGTGAATGTATCACTAAATAGTTTCCTATAGAACCTGTATCAAGTAATATAACAATCCAAATCTGCTTAAACACCACTAAGGTTGCATTTGGCAAATTATGTGCCAGTAGCAATATTTTCTGAAATAGCGCTAACTTTATGAAGTCAGTGATCTTACTTTTTAGCACCACACTGAACTGGTGTCTCAGACAAGATGTTACTAAAACAAGTATTGCTAGAAGCCTACAATGTTTAGCCTGGCATGATTTTTATCCATTTGTTTACCATGATTCCAAAAACTTTGCTAAGAATGTCTCCTGCAGTCACCAGTGACTGCATTAAGATGGTTAAGCATTTTTCAGCATTTATGTTTAAGTGCATGTAAGGTTTTTTAACTGAAATATTACTCTTAAGTAAAATGTGGGATAAAGCCTACAAATTAATGTTGCTAAGTACTTTTTACACACCATATTCATGCATCTTTCAAACTTAAACATAACTATTTGGTGATCAAAGTGCAGATGTTCAACAAACATCATTGTAATCTTTGTTACTACTACTGTAATTTATGCAAAAGCATCTGAGTTAAGGCCAGACCCATACATGGCAGGTATGAGTAGTGAGACTGCTAAGGGACCTATTATTTTGAGATTTTTCGGAGTACTCACACAAAAAGGAAACTAGTCAGGGTGACAATTTTCCCCAAAATCAAAGACTTTTTTAAAAAAACCAACAGTTACAGATTAGTTACAAAATACTTCTCCAAGTGGTGCAGTTTAAAACTGATTTTGTACTCATCCTGCACAGTGATATGTGATTAGAGGGAGGAGAAAAATGGTGAACTAGGTGGGTTCTGAAATTCTGTTGTTCTTGGTGTCATCTGAACAGAGAAACCCCAAAATATTTGTGGTAAAGCCGTTTTGTAACTCAGTGAGTTAACATGGTAACTTTTGTAATAGCTGATGGGGTCCCATAAGAAAACCAATTTAAAGAAGGTGACCTCTGAGCTACACCCACCATGTACTTTTCCTCCAACCGCATTTTCAACAGTCAGGCAATCTCAAATCAACTCAGTCCACTTAAAGAGATATGGGGAAAGAAATTGCTTTAGTGACTCAGCCACTTATCTATCTTTGGAAAAAGACAGACTGAAAATTTCTCACATGTTTGATAACTTCTGCTTATGATTTGGAAAACCCAAAAGGAAACACAAAGCCTACAACACTAAACCACAATTTACTTAAATTGTAGCTCAAATATTGGACAACTAATTAGAATTATTACCAAGTAAAACCAAGTCATTTATCCTTGTCACTAACGCTGCAGAAATACTAAAGCGCTCATATTCTTCTCAGTGTATACTGTTTACTTGTTCCACTTCACCCTGCTTTAAAATAGTGAAAGTCAACTAGCAAGTCTTACTCTAGTTTGCAGTCTGTATTTTTCCACTCTAAATTTAAAACTGTATGGTAATGGAAATTCTACATTATTGTGCCGATACATATGAAACAATGAAATTATTTCAGCCTTAGGCCGATGTAAATCCCAGTGCAATGCTTAGTCCTTAAACAGTGGTCATGTGTGGGAGCACAGAAGGGTGGGAGAACTGGTAATACCAATAAAAACTCTACAGACAAGGTCTCTCTACCAGCCTAACACAGGCAATGCAATCGCAGAAAGCAGCACGACGCTCTGTCAACCCCTTCTGGTATTAGCACAGAGAATCTGAAGCCTCTTTCCCTTGGCTGTGGACTGGGGCCACGTACCTCCTCCTCCAAAATCCATGTTACTTTACATAAACATAGAGTGGATTTTGCCTCACTGCTGATTTTTGGCTGCCACTAACAGCCAGTAAACATGACATACGGCTTGCAAATAACTTGACATTATTTCTTTGAACTTTGCTTCCACTAATAAACCAAAACACATTTTAAAGACTATGGCTTTTGTATTGTAAGTAGGTTAAAAACATCTGGAGTTATCACATATTAATAGCAGAAAGATAAGAAAGTTTTATTTTCAGTTTTCCCATGTCAGGTGCTTTCTTTACGGTCTCTTTTCACATCACATGTACTCCACAATGTTCACAGTACTTTTCACAAGTGCAACACTATCTCCTCATTATACCCATGTCATTTGCATTTCGATATTCTGCCCATACCCGAATGTCAGCTATGACACACCGACTACACGGGAGGGAGCAGCTCGGCAGGATTCCTCGGGAGCTGCAGCAGTACAGGATGTGGGAACAGTGTGGAAGCTGGCAGGAGACAGACCTCGTCTCTAATCTGTACCTCGCAATCCCCAGTTCAGACCTTTTGGGCTCTATTTTCAAGGGCTGGGAAAAAGAGGGTCTAACAGCCATATATGAAAAAAAAAAAAGGAAAGGACGAAAGGACTATTGAGTTAACACCATCTGAAAATCCAATATCACCAGAAAGCAACTAGAACAAGAAAAGCAGTGACAAGGAGTAAAGCTGCAGATGCCTTCAGAGAAAAGGGGAAAGAAAACATAGGCAACTAGCAGGGATGGGAGAGTCTAATTCTAAAGAGGGATGAGGGGCAGCTCTAGGAAAAAGGGAAACCTAAGAGCACAGACTAAACAGGAAAAAGGAAAAGGAAAGAAGAGACATAGGAGTGCTAATTCACAAACAAGGTAGAGAAAACATGTTACAACTTGTTAACTTACAGTAAGCTTTTCACATACTTATTTTTCCTAGCATGATACAGAAGGTTAACAATTATTACCAATGTCTGTGACCCTAAATGAATAGCTTACAATAGTTACCTTAATATTTTACTATCCTGTTTAGGCAAGAAAACATTTAGGAGCCATTTAGCCAAATCACATCCCCTCATTTTTCTTTAAATGATTGATTCCAACCAATTCCTTTATTTGGAAAGTAAAAAGAAAAGCATATATATTTGGGTAAATATGCTAGCAAGTAGATTTTCTAAAGAGCTGAGAAACCAGAAACACAAACTACTTAAGTTGAAATGTTATTTTGCCTCTTCGCTCCCTCTTTCGCTGAAGCAACCATAAGACTTACAGACACATAGGGAATGCTGTTGTTTCAAAATATCTGTATGTTTATTTACATGGTTAATGTATGTTCTAAAATAGAAGAAAACGCAAACATTGAGTCCATGAGTGAAGCTTGCTGTCTTGTCAATTGCTCGTTTTGCATGCAGCTGGCAGAAAGGCCAAGCAGGAAAGCCTGCTGGCTCCTTGCTCTGCAGCTGGTACCTCCTGCCCAGGCTGGAGAATCACGCCCTACCTGCCACTGCTGTTCAGGTGAGGAAGAGGCATCTGAGCCAAACAGAACAACCCAAGAAAGTCATTTAGGAAGTCTGTGAATTAAGTTATCTACATGAGATATCCTAACAATAAGGTAAATCCATCATGAAATGAATACATAGGATTAATCATGGAAAGTTACTCATGGAAAAATTGGTAATTCACTTCTTGCATACTTCTACATTTTAGAGAACAAAATGAGGTTTTCCTGAAAACACACTGGAGCAGTAGTCCTGCCAGGAAGATGCTTCATCTGGATAAATCATCTTAGCTACTTTACAGACAAAACCTTTTAAGCCAGTGTGAAACTAGATTAAGAGCTCTAACTACTCAAAACGACCAAATAAAATATCCACAAGTATTTCCTGCTTTGCTACACCACTGGAATCAAACTGTCCATATGAAGTTGTAAGTTAACCAAAAGTCACATAGAATCAAATGCATCTAATTTGTAAGGAAGGTAGTTGTTCAGCTGGGAATTTTATACAAGTACAAGTAAACTTTCTAACTATAGAACCTAATTATTGGAATTCCGTAAAGCCTTGGCTCCTAAAACAACTGAGTGTTCTTTCCTTCCTGCCCATATATCTTGTGCGTTATTTTTTCCCCCAAATACCTGAGAATAAAGCACTTTAGCAGACATCGGACAGCCTTTGAGCCGCGACAAGTACGGGGAAAAACTTTAGAGCCCCTTATGAAGAGATTAAAGAAGAATGAAAGCGAAGCCTCACTAAATAAAAGGACAAAGACCTGAAGCAAACAGAAATTGTGTTCTCTGAGAAAGGACCCCGATTAAATTCGAGGTCAGAGATCCACCAGGCAACGCTCCTCCTCCTCCTTGTGCTCACCTAGGAGCAGCCTGGGCGCTAGATATCGGCTGCCTGATAAGGAACTAACCCCTGCAATGCATTCCCACCGTTTCCCGTGCTGTCCCGATGCAAACCCCAGCCTCTCCAGTCCAATCTCGACTTCACCCGCAATAAAAAAGGGCTAACAGACCGACCCACCGAAAAGTCCAAAATAACCTTCAAGAGAATAGGAAGCACCGATGGAATGTCACCACCACACACGCACACGCTGACGCGTAAAGCCTTTTCTGTCAGGAATATCCAGTAATAACAGAGCGAGGGCAGAGCCCCGACGGCGACAGCATCCACCTGGCACCTACCAGCGCCTTCACCGTCGTGAAATTCCTAGAAGGTGCCGGCTCCCGAGCCGCCCAGCGCTCGCCGCCAGGCTCAGGCACCACACGCTCACCGCAGGATCACGTCCCACAACTTCCAGCCGAGGTGTGGGCAGAAGAAAGAGCCCTTTGCCTTTGCCGCGGGGGCTGTCGCCGGGCGACCCGGGGGCCCAACCCCGCTGCCGGGCGCACAGCCCCGCGGGGGCCCCGGGGCGGCTGTCGGCGCCGGCAGGACCCTCCGGGCGTAGCCACCACCGGCGGGCCGGGGCGGGGAGGGCGCCGGCGGGACCCCCTCGGGAGGAGCGGGCAGGCGGCGGCTGCGCCCGGCCGCTCCCCTCACAGCCCGCCCGCTCCCCTCACACAGCCCGCCCGCTCCCCTCACAGCCCGCCCGCTCCCCTCACAGCCCGCCGCGCCGCGCCGCGGCCCCTTCGCGCTCCCCCCCGCCGCCCTCCCCGGCGCCTCGCTGAGGAAACCCGAGCCGCCGGGGCGGGCGGGCGGGCGGGGGACGAGGCCGCCGCCGCCGCCTCCCCTCACAGCGAGAGGCGCCGTCACCCCCCTTCCCGCCCCCGGGCTCGGACCGGCCCCCTCACCTGGCAGGGGCTCCCCGGCCCCGCGGCGCCTCCCGCGGGCAGGCAGCGAGGGAGGAGGAGAAGAAGGAAGAGGCGGCGGCTGCGCCGAGGGGGCTCGGTGAGGACCGGCTCCCGCCGCCGCCGGGCCCCGCAGAGGAACCGACTCCCGGGACGGGACGGGACGGGACGGGGCTGCCACCGCCGCGCCCGCGCGCAACAACCAACTCCGGGCGCCGCCGGCCGCGGCCCGGCCCCGCCCCACCCCCGCGCGCGCACACCAGAGGAGGGGGGGGAACCCCCGCCTTCGCCCCGGCGAGGCCGCCCATTGGCTGAGGAGCGGCGAGGAGGCGGGGCGCCGCCACGGGTGGAGCGAGGACCCGCTGGCGGCCGGAGGAGCCGGCGCGAGGTGGGCGGGGCCCGCATGAGGAGACTACAATCGCCGGCGTGCCTCGCGCGCAGCCCTTTAAAAGCCGCCCCGTGCGTCTGCGCGCGTGCGCCGCCAGAGGTAATGTGTGTTTCCGCCCGCGGAGAGAAAGTAATCCCGGTGTGTTGTTTGAGCTTGCGCTTCCGCGCCGGGCTGCTGGGCCAGGGGGCGCGGCGGGTGCTCCCGACCCGATGGGACCCTTCTCTTGAGGGGGGGGTCCTCCCAGAGGCCCGCGCTGAGGCGGGAGGCGGAGGGATCCGAGCGGGCGTGGGGGAGCGGTGAGGCGGCCCCGAGCGTGAGGGAGGCGGCGGCGGCTGCGCGGGCTGAGGGGAGCGAGCTCCGCCGGGCGACCGCTCGCCCCTGCGGGAGAGCCGCCCTCCGGCAGGTCAGTAGGGAAGCCCGCGGGCCCTTCTCCTCTCCCCCTCTCCTTGCCCGGGGCGGGGGAAGGGGGCGGGCGGACGGCCCCGCTCCCGCCGCGGTGGGGCAGCGGGGAGCAGCTCCCCTCGCGCCGCTGCCGGCGGCCCCGGGCCCGCCTTCCCCAGCGCCCGGGCCTGGCGGGCTTCGCTGTCGGCCTCCCGCCCTCCCTGCGCCCCCGGCCTGCCGGCGGGCTGCCTGGTGGCTGTGGCCCGCCGGTGAGGGGGGGCTGAGGGGGGGTGGCGTTGGGTGAGGGGGAAGANTTTCTGTGTTCTTCCCTACAACCCTCACCGCTTCCCTCGGCTCCCGCAGAGTGCTAAGGGGTAATAGTGTTTGATGGGTCCTTAATTCTATTTATTTATTGTTTCATTATGTCCACTTATTGTTCCCTTGTCAAGTAGGTCATTTATCATAGCATGGTTTTCTGATGCTTCTTTCCGGTAATATGTTTTCACGTTAAGTTGCCTGTTCCTGAGGAACTTGTTTCTTATCGTTGAGGTGGCAAAAAGAGCCCCAAGCCTAGAATTGAAAACACGGGAGCCACGTGCCTTGCGAGGCGCCATTCATTCCAGTCCTCTGAAATACCAGCACTAGAGGGGAAACTGCTTCCTGGAGCAAAGTGAAACTGCTTAATATTGCCGTGGTCTTGGACCTCTGAAGAGAGCTAGGAGTAGATGTGGAGCTGGCTGTTGGAGATATTCTAAGGAAAAAACGCCAAAAAACATCTTGTGAGTGAGAAAGATTGGTGTCACTTGGTGTTAACTTCATGGCATCTAGGAAAATTAGGGAAGGTAGGATGAATATAAATCCTCTTTTTCACTCAGCAGAAAAAAGGAAAATCCTGTTCACAGAGAAAGCAACATTCTGCTTTCTGCAGAAGTGGCCTCCAGTTTTTTTTTGGCTGCACTTACCTTTCAGTAAAAAAACCCAACTTTTTAGCATGCACCCCCAGTATATGTACATTTATTGATTTATCAGTTATATACAGGTACTACTGTACTGATGTATACATTATAAAGCATACTTAGAAATATAAATTAAGAAAGGATAAGATAAAAATGAAATAAACACTCTTTTAAAATATTACTTATTAGCGTTACAAAAAACGCTTTCTTCCCACACCTCAGTGGATTGTCTTGCATGTGTGACCCACTTTAGGGACCACTGTGCTCAAGCACTTGGGTTTCAGAATTTGGTCAGGACCACTCTCTTTTAAGCAAATAGAAGCAGGGTGTCACGTCAGTACTAGTGCTACTGCAGGGGAGACTTTTTCACTGGTTAATACCTTTTTCAGCATGTAAAGTCATGTTAAATTTTTGAAAATATTATTTTCTGTGAAAAGTAAATGGTGTAGGTGGACTAAGCTTGGCTAAGGCCACAGTGTGACAGAACTGGGCACAAGAATTTGGGGGACCATGCTCTAGCAAGCTTATGTATGTTATTCTGAAGTGATGATTCTTAATTTCATAAGAATATAAACATAACCATCTGTTGAAAACAAATAACAACAATTTATTTTCATTACTTTTTTTTTTAAATCCAGGCCATATGTGTAGGGACACAAACTATCTGGTACTTGAAGGTACTAGTGAAATACCATTTTATCTTTTTTTTTCTTGCATATCTAAGTTGTGTGCTTGTTAGAAAGGATGAGATACTCAGCATTTCTGGAACTATACCAGTCATTGGCAAACACTGTAACTTAAGAGTCCAGGAAATTGAGGGAAAGTGATTAAATTCTTTTTCTGTCCTTAGAAATCTGGCGTGTCTTGAAATAGAAGTTGAGATTACTAGTTCTAAGGAGATAAAGGCTTAGAAATGGTGGCTAAAGCAGAGTATTCAGATTGGTCTTAAAATTCTTAAGTTAGCTTTTGTATAGGATACTAGCAGTTTTCAAAATGGAAAAACTGAAGATTGTGTGATATGACCCCAATGTCTTGATTGTAAATTGAATATTTTTTTCCTTTGGTTGCTCATGGTGTGGCACAATAGAGGGTAACATGACAGGTACACCTTTTATGGCTCAGAAAGGGACAAGAGAATCATGTTTCTTTACCACCTGAAGCTCAGCTCTTCTATGTGTACATGACTGTTAGGAGATGACTATAACAAATTCTAGCGCTTTGCAATAAAGCAACCAAGAGGAGAGGGATTCTTATTGTCTTGCATCTTCTGTTTTTGCAGGACGTCTTCCCTCAACAAGCCCAGGTTTTCTGTGTCAGATGGCCAGGGACTGCGGAGGAAACTGAGAAGACGTGCTGATTTCCCTGGTGCTCCTAGACTTCTGAATGAAAGCAGTGACTGTGAGCTGTGTTTTTGCTTTGTACCTACATCACAAAGTTACTTTTAGTATCAAAGCACAGGAATCGAGAAAATTGTACACTAATGTGTTCAAGTTAACTTTGCAAGCTTTTTTTGTAAGTGCATCTGTTCACAATGTGTCTAAATAAAGGGTGACTTAGTATCAAGGTGTGCCCAGTTATCAAGGTGTACCTCCTCACCTGCCAAAGCAAGCTCAGCCTTCCATAGTAAGTGCTTCTGTTTGATTAAATAGGATTTATTTTAGGGCCAGTTCTTCGATGAGATTTTTTTGAAGCTTACTGCTGACTGGGCCAAAGGTTGCAGACAAATTTAGAGCATGTTTCACTAAAACAAGCTGATACAGGTTTCTGAATTCCTGGTGTACCTCCTGCTCTCCCCAGCTTGTGGTTGAAAAACTTAAGTACTCCCACTCCCCGTTACTGAAGTGTGCACAGAGCTGTGCTGATTTTTTTGAGTATTGTGGCATGTGCTGTGGGAAACTGTTAGAACAGGTGAAGAGGCTGCACTTATAATAATGGGGATACTCTTCTGATACTGATCTGTGAGAGAGAAGGGTAACTCAAGGGAATACGCATGTACTATTTTGAGGACAGTAGGTGAATGAAGGAAGGTTGTCTTTTTCCTTTTTGCTAGTTGTTCATGTACACTAATAAAATGCCATTTCTGTCTACAATTTGATTGGCTTTGGAGAGCTCCCCAAGCTAGGATGCTTTCTGTGTTCCTTTAAGCTTTTTTATTTTTTTGCTTCCATGATTTCCTCTAGAAAGAGAGGGGGAATATTTCTTGCATTCATGGGAACTGTTACTCTTCAGTTCTTTAAGACATGAAGAGTGGTGGATAAAAATGCTTTGACACTAAGTGTTCACTAGGTATGAATTTACTAAGAACAGTTTGTTTTTCAGAAACCACTATTATTTTCCCTGGTGGATTTGTTCATGAAAGCAGCTAAGGCTTGTTGGTGTCTATTTGAAATATACAGTGCAAGTGGTACCTAAAACTTTTATTAGTAATGGAGGTCAGCCTCCATTGGCAAGATACGCAATGTTGGCCATGTTGTATTATTGTGTGACTACAGAACTGGCTTGTTCCTTTACCAGTGATGCGGTTGCTCCAGTGACGCCAGTAGCGCAGCGGTTAGCTCAGATGGGAGCCATTAGTTTTTACTATGTGTAGTCCGATACTGGTCTTTGAATTTTGAGGGCAAAACAAGTGGATCTGAGTTTGTACATGCACCACCAGTGTTACTCCCAGTGGGATAGGTCAGGTGGTAAGCAATTTGAAATGGACTAGTCTTGTAATCTCTTCTATCTAATGGGATTATAGGGATGTATCTGTTAAAGCTTTCTGTATGCAAGTTAATCCCACAGAGGGTTAATTCTTATTAAAGGAACAACTTGCAGTGTTCATACCTATCTAGTAGGGGCAAACCTGACATTGATGTTTTATTTCTGAAGGGCTACTTAGTAACAGTTTGATAAGGACAGCTTTTGGTGAATAGCAGCTAGAGCTAGTTTTGAATGACCGTGTTTATCTGGGAGAAATCTTCATTCTGTGTTACAGGGGAACAAAACCAATTACGGTGGAATAACTGAATACTTCTAAGTTCTAAATTTATTAGAGAATCTTCATTGTCCCTTGATCTTACTGTTGCAAATGCTGATGCACTTGAAAGAAAACTTGTCTTACAGAAATGAAATTAAGAACATTATTGACTAGATGTTTTTAACAGTAAATATGTTAAATGGAAGCTGTGCTAAGTTGTCTTCAAAGAGGGTTATTAATGATTTTGATCCTAGAGGCAAATGATCCTGCTCTCCTTTGTAGGAGACTACGGCAATGGCTGACTTTGGCTGACTGATTTCAGTCTTTTGGACCATCTTATGTGGCATACAATGAATAACAAAATAAATCTTATACTTCACTGTTCGAGATTCTTATGACTTGGATTGTTTGTACTGTTTCTTCAGGTAAAAGGGAATCTAGGACTTTGGAATGTGTCTTTTGAGTATTATGGCTGGGATAAGTAATGAGGTGAGCAGCTGACACCCTTAGTCTGTAATTCAAAAAAATTGTGATATCATGAAAATGGGAAGAGTTGTTTGAGTCAAAAGGCTGAGTGGCATAAAGTTTTTTTACTGATGATAAAAATGCATGAACTACATAAGAGAATGAGGATAGTGAAAGTGTCAGTTAATAATTGAATTCAAGAGACTGACAGAATTTTTTTCTGAATGCTTTTTCCATTTTTTTTTTTCTTTTGCTAACTAGTGCAGAACACAGAGGATTTTTTGGCAATTTAGTGAATTACCAGGGGAAAGACTACTTTTGTTTTATTGTTGTGTTCAAATATGAAAAGATAAATTCATAGCTTTAATTATACAGTGATGTCTGAGGGATTGTTTACAGCCAAAAGAAGCTCTCAACAAAGTATTCTTAATTGCCCTTCAAAAGGTTTGTCATCTATAGAACTTGCTAGGACTTTAAGTGGTGGTATCTATGATTTGTGCTTTCTGCTTGGGGATGTCATTCGGAAGGACCTTGAGCCAGTGAATCTTTGCTGCTGTCACCCTCTAATGCTACCACTCATGCATGTTTTTGGCAAACTGTTTCAAAGAGCTTATGAGATGAAAATTTTTTTATCTAGCTGGTAAATTAGTTCAAGGACTCGGACAAGTTGAAAACCAAACAGCTTGTCTGTTGGGGAGGTGAGTGTGGCTGGTTGTGAAGAAGACTGGGAATGATAAGATGGGGAAGTGGTAAGGTCCATGGTTTAACTGTAACATAAAACTCAATGAGGTTTGAAATTGAGCAGGTACTTAACCTCAGCTGCTCTGGATCCATACTGATACAATAAACAGTTGCTGAAAGGCCGGTTCTGTTCTTTTTCTTTATCCTGATGTTCATCTGATTTTGTAGCAGTTTAGGGGTGTTACTATCAGGAGGGGGCATTGCTTTGCTTCCACTTTAGCCCCCTAAACTAGCCCACTGCATTTGTGCACACCACTTCTGGCTCAAGAGAAAGACACGTCGTTTGTGGGAGGAGTAGGACAATCCCCTTAGGATACATCACTAGCTGTGATGTAAAGTTAAACTGCAGTAGGTAACTAGCTACTCAGACGCTGCAACTGTTACCTGGTTTGTCCCCTGGGTGTGGTAGATGTCCCAGCAAGTGCAGGGAATGTGAGAGATTTGTGGATTTTTTTTTTTAATAAAAGAAGCTTAAAGGATGACTAAGGAATGCCTTTTATTATTAAGGTGGGACCTAAATATGTACATCAGCCTGCACTATGGTTACTTGCTTTAGTTGGATGGGTTCTCAGATAGTTTTAACCAAATGGTGGTTAAAGCAGGTCTGACTTAGATGCGTCTGTTCTGTAGTTCCTTTTATTTCAGGTAAGTGGTATGACATGAACTAGTGGTTTTTTTTGTGAATTTTCGTGTTTGTTACTTAAGAAACAATTTGTTTCTCTTGGAATTCCCGCTGTTTCAAAGCCTTGGACATAAGATGGTGTGTTGTTTTCTAACTTCGGAGTACTGTTTGCTGAAAACAAGTAATTGACAGAACATCGGTAATGCAGATGAACTTTTTTTTTTGGACGAATGGACTCTGTCATTTGCACAAGAATAGACTAAGTAATAATCTCAGGTTTATGACTTTGGGGCAACAGTTATTTGTTGATCAAAGGTTGAATTTCTGATGTAATGGAGTTTAATGTCACATACTAGTGTTCAAAATATGCTGGGCCTGACAGTATGTGGAAAGAGAAAGTGTCAGTCTTCATAGTTAGGAAAGCAGTGGAGAGAGCTGTGGCAAAACAAGTTCTGGTAATAGTATGAGACTACACAAGAGAAAACAGATCAACACCAGGCAAAGTACTGAAAACAGTAAACTGTGAATCTTCTTTCACACTTTTAAATCTGGAGTTTGCTAACATCACATTTCTGCCAAGAAGACTGGGGGGCGGGGGGGAATGTTGCCAGTACAGGATAAATGGCACGCAAAGGTAAGACAAGAAAGCCTGGTGTACATTTTGGTTTTAAGGGTTTCTTTTTTACTGGCATTCTAAACCTTTTCCCTTGGTACAGTGCTCCTCTTGTGTTCCACTTCTCCACAGCTTGCTTTAAGAATAGGCATAATCATCCTTGTCGTTTATCCAGCACATTGACAAAAGTAATCTTCTGATACTTAAAGGATAAAAAATTTAAGGCTTCTTGTAGAAAGATACTCCTTTTAAAGCTTCCGTATCTTCAAATGCACAAGCATGTTGTTGGAATATCTCGTAAATCACATTGTGTAGGACTTCTAGAGCAGATGAGCGAATCTTCAGAGCCTCCAAAAGTCCTGAGCTATATAGGCATATTAGAATGCTCTTATTTCTCCTTCAGGATGTATTTCTTAATGAGCAGGTTTTACATTAGTTCTTGCTGCTTGGATCTGAATGTTTGTGATTATCTCAACAAAGGAAGGCTCTAAAACAGGAGCTGGAGGTTTGTGATTCAAAAGAGAGTACCAAAGGAGTGATAAACAGGGAGAAATTTGGAAAACTTAGTGGAGGCAGTGTAGCATTAGAAGATATAATGTGCTTATTGTTTCTGTTGGAGTTTAAACTTTGCCAATGCAAAATCAAATAATAACCACAGGAAGAACATGTGCTTCATGTATGCCTGGTTAGCAGTGTAGTTATGTAAAAGACACAGCATAGCAGTTTTTTTCAGTCCTGACTAGTCAGTTATGATCATAGCTAACCATTAGAGTCGTCTTTTTGGAGCAGATTTCTGGCTTGGGGTGCATTTACTGCAATATGCTTTAGCTGGTATAGCACATGACTCATGCTACTCATGAAATGAAATCAAGATAACCGATATTTAGAATCATAGTCTAGGTTGGAAGGGACCTTTAAGATCACTGAGTTCAACCATCAACCTAATGCTGCCAAAACCACTACTAAACCATGTCCCTCAGCACCACATCTACCTGTCAAACACCTCCAGGGATGGCAATTCCACCGGTTCTCTGGGTAGCCTGTTCCAATGCTTGATAACCCTTTCGGTGAAGAAGTTTTTTCTAATATCCATCTTAAACCTCCCCTGGCACAACTTGAGACCAT